>JAQOWZ010000126.1:60542-354827 GCA_035578165.1 Stenolophus ochropezus
GGAAAAATGGTTTAGTTAAATACACGGTAGACAATAGGTGGATAGTTCCGTACAATCCGTATTTGTTAAAAAAATATAGAACCCACATAAATGTTGAAATATGCGCATCAGTAAAAAGTATAAAATATATTTGTGATTATTTGTGCAAGGGGCATGATTGCGCGAGCGTCAAATTAGGACAACTTGATAAAAACAAAGTTATACAGTGGGATGAAATAAACGGTTATTTAGATGCTAGGTATGTATCTGCCCCAGAATGTTGTTGGAGGCTTTTAGAATATCCGTTGCATGACAAGTCTCATACAATAATGGAATTAGCAGTACATTTAAAAAATCAACAGGCGGTATTTTTCACTAACGGTCAAGAAAAAAAAGCAGTTGAACGAGCAGCGAAAAAAAATACAACATTAACAGCTTGGTTCCTACTCAATGAAATAGACGTTAATGCCCGGCAATATGTTTACATGGAAATTCCTAAATATTATGTATTTGCTAATTATGCATGGAAAGCTAGACAACGTGAGAAAAAGCCACCTATCGGCCGAATGATTTCTGTTAGCCCTAGAGATATTGAAAGATTTCATTTAAGATTAATTTTGGTACACGCAAAAGGTGCCACAAGTTTCGAAGACTTGCGTACCGTCGACGGCAAGTTATATAATACATACCAGGAAGCTGCCCGTGCATTAGGTCTTTTAGCTAATGATAAAGAGTGCGAAAATTGTTTAGACGAGGCTGTGTTGAGTAAATTTCCCAGACAATTGCGTGAATTATTTGCTTCCATACATCAACCAATGCCCTCAGCTTATGGGAAAAATTTAAGCATTATTTAATGGAAGATTATTTATTACATAATTCTGACAAAGTTGCACAAAGTAAATGTTTATTAAAAATACAGGAAATACTCGATATACATAAATTCACCTTAAGTGATTTCGGTTTGCCCCAACCAGAAAATATTGATGATTTAGAAAATGAAACTAATTCTTTTGATGTAGCAGCCGAAAAATTAGAGGGAGAACAAAATGTAGCTTTATTTAACAGAGACCAAACAGAATTTTAAATAACATATTAAATGCCGTAAATGACATTAATTGCATAAGTAGATATTTCTTTGTTGACGGTCCCGGGGGAACAGGGAAAACATTTTTGTATAACACATTGATAAGTATTTTAAGGGGCCAAAATCAAAAAGTTATAGCTGTAGCTTGGACGGGAATAGCAGCTACTCTGTTAAAAGGTGGTCAAACAGTTCACTCAGTATTCAAGTTACCAGTGCCTGTAAATGACGGATGTGTATGTAGAGTGAAATCAAATTGCAAAACGGGTAAATTAATAAAAGAAGCTAGTGTAATAATCTGTGATGAGGTAACAATGATACCTAAACACGCACTCGATGCAATAAATTTATTATTACAAGATTTGATGGATAATAAAATACCATTTGGGGGAAAAGTTATAGTTTTAGGTGGCGATTTCAGACCGTGCTTGCCAATAGTCAATTACACAAACCATCGAACTGTAATAATTGAAACATGTGTTGTAAAAAGTCATTTATGGCCACTATTTACAAAATTTTCATTAAAACAAAATATGCGCGTAAATAAAGACGAAAAAGAATTTTCAGAATATTTATTGAAAATAGGCAACGGTGAAAATGAAATTGTCAAAATTCCTGCACATTGCATTTCCGAAACATGTCTAGCAAATGAAATATTCGGTGTAGATGACATACAACCTGATGATATTTATAAATTTACAGATAGAGCCATTTTAGCACCAAAAAATGATGACACAATGATAATTAATGAACACGTATTAAATAAAGTTGTAGGGTCATCTAGAGTATATTTAAGTGCTGATTCTTGTGAATGTGATGAGATAAATAAAATTAATTACCCCGCCGAATTATTGAATGGCCTAACACCAACCGGAATGCCTCCTCACAAATTAACACTAAAAATTGGAGCAATAGTAATGTTATTAAGAAATATGAATCCAAAGCGTGGTCTATGTAATGGTACAAGGTTCATAGTAAAAGACATGAAGACTAATTATTTAGATGTAGAAGAACTAACAGGACAGAGTGTAGATAGCCGGCTCTATTTACCACGTTTTGATTTAACTACCGAAACAGATTTACCATTCACCTTGAAACGAAGGCAATTCCCAATAAGATTAGCTTTCTCAATGACAATAAATAAATCCCAAGGCCAAACATTTAATTATGTTGGAATAAATTTAGAAAATCCAGTCTTTTCACATGGCCAATTGTATGTTGCGATGTCGAGGGTAAGATCGGCCAGTAACTTGAAAATTAAATTGCCAGATTCAAATATTACTAAAAATTCAAAAGAAGGATTCACAACGAATGTAGTGTTTAAAGAAATTTTAAATTAAACACGTAGAAATCTTTGAAAAAAATTCACAAATTTTAAATATAATCATGAAGGAAATTTTTTATATTATCTAAATTATATTATAATTAATTTAAAAACTATCAAGCAATATATTTAATGTTAAAAGTGAAAGATATTAAAATCATGTTAAAAAAAAACACCAAATGTACAATTACATTTTAATCAGTAAATTAATCACATAACAAAAAAATGTCATAGTAATTAAATGTTTATAAAAATTGAAACATGTTTTCAAAATCAAATATGAGAAAGCCATAAAGATCAATTTAAAGTATAAAAAAAAGTATGTGGAAATATTCACGTAAATTAAGAAAATGTAATGATTAAAAGGAATAATATGAATTAAATATATAAATTAAAAATTTTAAATTAAACAAGTAGAAATCATTGAAAACAATTGACAAATTTGAAATATGATTATGAACGAAATATTAATAATATCTAAATTGCTTTATAATTAATTTAAAAACTATTAGGCAAAATATTTGATGATAAAAGTAAAGGATATTAAAATAATGTTAAAAAATAAAACTTATGTACAATTACATTTTAATCAGTAAACTAATTATATTACTGAAAAATGTCATACCAATTACATGTTTATAAAAAATAAAACATATATTACAAATCGAATATGAGAAAGCAATAAAGATCTATTTAAAGTATAAAATAAAAGCATGTGGATATATTCATGATAAATTTGAAACGTAAATTAAGAATTTGTAATAATATAAAAAGGAATAATATGAATTAAATATATAAATTAAAATTTTTTAATTAAACGAGAAGAAATCATTGTAACAATTGACAAATTTAAAATATGAATATGAATGAAATATTTATAATATCTAAATTGTATTATAATTCATTTAAAAACTATCAAGCAAAATATGTAATGTTAAAAGTAAAAGATATTAAAATCATGTTGAAAAATACAACAATGTACACTAAACCAATTATATAACAAAAAATGTCATATCAAGTATGTTTATAAAAATTATATTATTGAAATTTAAAAATCTAATATGAAAAAGCTATAAAGATCAATTTAAAGTATAACATAAAAGCATGTTGAAACATTATTGATAAATTTAATACAAAATAATATGAATGAAATAAGTAAATTAAAATATGTAATATAATAAAAAGTTATTTTGATGACAATATTTGATTTGTTAAATATATTATATACAATATATATAATATACAGGATGTGCAACGAAACGCGGAACATAAGACTTTATCATGGGATATGAAAAAATTGCGAATACTCTGTCTTTTGATACATTTAAAACAAAACTACAACCGTAAACAGTTGTTCAAAATTAAATTCTACATTATCTGAAATAGAATTTACTTTTGGACAAGTTGGTACTCTTATAGTTTTGATCCAAATCTATCGGGAGAGAGAGTATAGGCAATTTTTTTAAATCCCATGTTAAAGTCTTATGTTTCGCGCTTTGTTGCATTCACTGCATGTAATTAATATAAAAATGAAAGATTATTTCAACATGAAAAATGGTTCGTGAAATATTGTAAAAGGTAATAAAAAAAACTTAAGTCTGATAAAACCATTGCCCCTTTTACAAATTTTACGGACCTTGCCAAAATGAAAGTATATTAAAAAGAATTATAAAAGGCAATAAAATAAAACTAATGATTAGAAGTATATAATAAATAAACTAAAAAAAATAAAGCAATGACAATCTTGACAAAATGAAAATGTAAAAAATATAACGATAAAAGATAATAAAATAATATTTACAATGAAAAACATAAATAAAATAAAAAGTATAATGCAATGGTTTAGTATTAGAAACATTTTCCCTAACGTCTAAAATCCTGGTTTATAGTAAGTTACTAATATTTTCAAAAATATACATTTAAAATTTTATTTACTGATAAAAATGTCCCTACATCTAATGATAAAAAGGAAATCTATTTTATATATAGGTTTATAAAAAATATTTATATTTTTTTACATTAAAAGATCAAATTATATTTAATTTCATTTATTTACTCTCTATTTGATAAAAGACAGATTATTTTATTATAATACAACAGTCATTAGTTTGCATTAACATTTTAAAATAAAAAAATTGTAATGGCATTTAAATTAAACCGCTGTCAATAATATTCAATTAATATCATCTAAAAATGAAGACGTTATACGAAAATTATCTAATACCAGGCTTAAGTTCAAACATGTTGCGTCTCTATATAAAATGTATTAAAAATGTGACGCTAAACAAAAGTATATAATAAATCGCAACATGTAAGCAAGCCAGTCTATCATCGTATCTCAAATCTCATGTAGCAGAATACATATATTTTCGGCTTTAAATAATAATAAATAAACCCGCAAAGTATGGTAAACATCTTAAATACCATTGGTGGGCGTTAAAATATTATATTTAAGCCATTGTCACTGTTGTATGAATTTGAGAAAAAAAGTTTTGATTTTTTATCAATTTTTTAAGAGTACATATATTACATAATCCATAACTACCTACTTTTATGATAGATTGGCAAGGCAATGGCTTGAATATAATATTTTAATGCCCAATACCAGTGGTATTTGGGATTTTTGCTGTACTTTGCTATAAAATTATAGCCCGTGGTTAATAAAAAAAAATAATAATAAGCTTCATCATAATTAATCGTCACATACTGGCTGGTGGGTACGAAGCAAATGAAGCAAATTACAACATTATAATAAAAAAAAACCACAAAGCGATCTAATAAACGAAAAATAAAATCGCAAAAGTATGAATGTGTGTGTGTAAATGTTTCTAAGTAATCGAGTTGCCAGGTTATAAAAATTTGATTTTAACTTTATCATGAAATATTACTTTTCTACAATTTTACCAACAAATACGTTTTGTAAACGAATCGTATAATTTTAATTGAATAAAATATTTGTGGAACTAAAATGTAAATAAAAATTTTATAAATATTGTTTTAGTTATATCTTTTAATTATTTAACTTTTTAATTTTTAGAATTATCTGGCAACTCAAATAATTTATAAACAAAAAATTTAAATACTTTTTCATAATTATATTTTTGTTAGAAATATATTGAAAGATTTGTTAAACTAATGTAACTAATTAAAATTTAAATTCATAATATATAATAAAGATACACAAATATAAAAAATTCATGTTTCACAACGAAATATAATGGTATGTTATTATTAAGTTATAAAAAAATAACATTTATGGATTTCATAATTATAGATATTGGAAACTGAAATCTACACAGCCTTGTACCTGTAAAGTACGTCGAAGAAAATAAACATAGGATTCAAGTATATAATTATTTGGACTATTGCAAACACATATCTGAAATTGTAATATAGAAGTTCTTTCATCTGAGGCGAATTTTTTTTTTATAAAAAAGTGTTCAATGTTTACATATTTTTTATTAATTAATAATATTTCGTTCTGAATACAGAAAAATGGGTCAACTCCTGAGATGAAATCTACAAGTTAAATTTTCCTTCATTCAATATTACAAGAAAAGGATTAAATTTCAATCGAAGCATATGAACTATTTTAATCCAAATCAAATATATACTACGTTGATGTTAAACAATATTTGGAAAAATTTGAAAACGAAGGCATCATTTGAATAAAAATTATCTTCCTTTATTATATTAGTCTTCATTGTTTACAGGGTAGCAGTTTCACAAAAAATATATTTTTGGAATACTTGCTTTGAATAGCGAAATTTAATATTTTGGAACTTAAAATCGGAACTACTCTATTCGTTGACGATTCTACTACCATCAGAAAAACTATATTATTATTGACAAAGTTGAATAAGAATGGTAAATACATTTATATTTAAAGAAAAAAGCATATTTACTAATTACAATTTTTATTTAACAGAACGCATATCTGTTTGACCACTGAAGGAAAATTTCATCGCATTTAAAAAAATTAAACACATAAATTTCTACATGAAATGAAAGAAACATTCTTCAAATTTTGCGTCACAAATTCTACGAGAAAACTTGCAATGTCCAAATAAAGTGAGTCAAAATTCATATTAACATTCTCTGCGGCTTTTAAAATATACAGTATGTCTTCGGATCGAGTTGTAAAGAAGGAAAAGAATTTTATTTTTTATTTTACGAGAAAAATGTATTCTTGATAAAAGTTTTTGCATGTTCCAAAACTCAATTTTAACCTTTTCAAATTTTCTTTTAGTTTCAGAGAAAAGTCGAAATTTTTTCTAATTGTAAGTCCCAAAAAACAAGTTTGCGTTGTCTTAAAAATTATTGTTAACATGACTTTAACTTTAGTTTCATAAATTTAACAGCAAAAATAATATAAACAATAACTATTCTACTCAATCGATTCACGGTTTGTTGAGCGCACAATTCTAGTATTCGATGCAATTCTTTAACTTCTTTGAATTTCTTCCAGAGTTGAAGACATCGCAGCGTCTCTAATTCTCTCCTTTAAATTCTCTAAATTCGGTGGAAGATAATTTGCATAAACTATTTGTTTCCAACGGCGCCAAATATAAAAATCAGCTGTAGTCAAATCAGGGCTCCTTGGTGGCCATAACTTGAGACCGATTGCTATAGCATTGAATTAGGTAAAATCGTTATTTTCTGTCATTTTCAACGATTACAACAGATTTTCCTAATGAAACGCGAACTTGTTTTCTGCGACTTAGAAAAATTTTCAAATAAGTCGACCTATTTTCGTTTTTTCTCTGAAACTAAAAGAAAATTTGAAAAGGTTAAATCTGAATTGGTCTTTTGCCCACTGCTTCTTCGGAAAACGATCTTTCTTTATGGCAATTCCAATATATTTTAATAATGTAAGTGTTAATACCGGTTCGTTTCATTCTTTCACATTATTCTTTTTGTTTAGTTATCGTCTTTTGCTAACGTTTTTGGCGGTTTTCCGTTAGCATTTACAGGGAATCCTGAAGACTCATTCTTTCCGCCCAGAAGATTTTTACTACATAGTTTATTGTTATTATTATTTATTGTAATATTTTAATAATATATAACTTTCCTATTTTGTGTATCTAAGTTATAATTATACATCTGTTAAAGAAAACTGATTTTAAATGCTTCAAATTTCTTTCTTTTAATACAATTTTCTTAAAATTTCACTACATGTTCATTAAAAATGTATATTCTGTAAGTCAGTGATTAATTTTTAACCAGTTGTTAATTTTTTCTCAAATGAAAATAGGTAGCACTGGAGAAAATATCAAAACATCACTTGTAATGTTTGTTTTTATTTGTTAATAATTTTAGCAACTGGTTAGAAATTAACCACTGAGTTACAGAATAGGCCCCATTGTCAGTTTCTTACTGGCTGAGCCATTAATCTCTAGAAATGTCAGATTTAAAAAAACGCTTAAATACAATATAATGCAATTTGGTTCCTGGCAATATTAAGGAATAAATTAACTGCAAAAAGTACGTATATTATAAAATTAATAGAATTTGTACGATTTTAAGTATTCTTGTAATTTAACAGGTATATTATTAACTTCATTTTTTGACATATGACATTGTGGTTAAAATTTTAATGCATTTTTGTTTGTGTTACATATATTAATTTTATTATAGACTGTTACGTGATTAATATAAAACAGAAAGTATTAAACAATATTCGAATAAAATATTAGAAAAAATATTTCGTATTTATCCGTATTATCGATAAACAAAAAATTCATCTTAGGTCAGTACTGCATATTTTAATTTTCCCGCCAGAAGAAAATGGTGGCATATCGGCGAAACTCAAGTAAGTAAAAATAATGAAATGTTCATCTTCTTGAGGTAAATTTTAACTTTATTATCTAACAAACATAAAAGTAAAACCTAATTTTAAAATGCCATTATTTACACTTGCAATTTATCCGTTTCATTATAAAAATTTCTTTTGTAAGCACAGCAGTTCTGAAACATTTTTATAATGACTTAATAAATCTAACTGATCAAAACTATACTACAAAGAAATGTTTAGCAGCGATGAGTCGTTTTAAAAAGTCTTAATTGTTATTTGTAAATTTGTTTTTATAAATGTTGTGTGAAGTAGATTTTGAAGCAAATCGGTTCTCAAACAGTGGAGTTTCAAAAAACTATAAAATTACACACTTATTCAAGGAGATTTTATTACTACTATATTTATATATCATTTAAAATCAAACACGAAATAAAATTAATTATCGTTAATTAAAAGACTGCAATATTACAATGAAAAAAAATTATCTTCCACGGAATAAAATTAGTAGTCATTTTTTAATTGATACCTATGTTACCGACATTCCGAAAGTTAGTTGACAGTTTCATTTCATATAAATTTTGTTCATATTTTTTCTTTGGAATAAAAAAAGTAAGTAGAAAACTGGGCAAAACTCCAGCATAATGTATTGTAATTAAGAATTGGTTACTTTTAACTTTGAATGTGTGCTATTGTTTCCAAATAATATTTGAATTTTTAAACGTTAAACTGGAAATTTCATCATAACCTATTTTTTAAAAATATTTTTGTATATAATAGACGCGAAATATAATATAATTTTTACAACACGCTGTGTCGCTGTTAGCATTAATTGGTTTTTATGCGACCTGTTGTGTCAATACTCGTTAACAAATCGTTTAATAACGAAAGTGACCTTTAATTTACTTACATTGGTTTCTTAAACATGTTTTGGTTTGCTTCACACAATTTCAATAATGATATACATTACACACAACTTACATATTAATCTGTTAATTATAGAGTGGGAGTAAATAAAAATTATTTTTATTAAGATCATATGTCATATAACTTCTGTTAATAGTAATTAATTCATAAAGTCTTGTCTATGGAGCTTGAGTAGAATTTATTTTTAGTATATTCTTAATATCAATTATAAAAGCAAATAAAAAAATTTAAAGACTCATACGTTTTTTAATAGGAATAATAAAAATAATTTTCTTTTACCGATTCTATTCTAATCACCCTGAATACACTCCTTCCATAAGTTCACTATGCGCTAATGCGATCTTTCAATCGTAGTTCACTATCAGAAGGCGACAAACAAAAGATCAGAACGAGGCGGCACGGGCAATCATTCCCGATCACTCTGTCAAATCAAATTAGAAGAAAAGAATGAAGAATGAAAAATTTAGAACTCAAGAACAAAATTTATTATATCTAACCGAATCTAACTTACAAAATATTTATCTACAAACAAAAAAAAATTTAAAAAAATCTGGTGTGTCCAACACAATACCTCCCGCCACTGTAGTAATATATTCTATATAAGTTATTCAATACATTCAATTTGTAGTTTTAAAATTAGTTTGTTATTGCAGTTCAGAATATTTTTAATTTATTTCATACCTAAAATTTCCTTCATAAATTTTGTATGACCAATATGACAGCTATTTTTGACATTACTAAAACCGGAACTGAACTTAATTTGATTCACGCATGCAAATACATTCCTAATATATTTCTTCCATCTTTTTAAATTTTACAATAAAATTACTTCATTTTTTACTTATTTTATCTTTTACACTTACTTACATCAAATTTGACATCATATGTCAAATTTTGTGGACATATGAATAACTCATCTGTTTTATCGAAACTTCTCAGCCTAAACGATATGTAAAATTATTATAATTTATATATTTTTTTTCTATCTAGCTAGAAGTCATATATAAACGTAATTATGCAGATCGGTAGAAAATTAAAAAATCTTTGAATTTATAATAACGAAATTTGCGAAAATATGGTATTTAGAGGTATTTTTTAGGAAAAATGGTTTAAAGCTTCAAGTAAAGTACTACTTCCGGTTAACCAATTGTAGTCAAAATCTAATCAGTTCATCATATTAGAATAGAACTCTTAAATACCAAATATTATATTTTTTACATGTATCGTATTGGAGTTATCGTGGACGAAAAATCGTCACAGACACACACATATACACACACACACATACACACACACACAGACATACAGACATCACGCTAAAAATAGTAAAATCGTATTCTAGGGACCCTAATTCGTGCTCATATGTTGAAAACCCACACTCGAGAAATCTGACCAAAAACAATACCTCCCTTATCTATATATTGATAGGCGGGAGGTAAAAAACCTATTTCTTAATTAAATTATATAAAGCGCACCACTGCTTTGTATTCTGTAAAAAAAATTGTATGAGTTATTAAAATATATAAATATATACATGTTTCTTCCTTATTGTTTTATTTCATCAATATAATTTTATAAAAAGTAAAAATTGATAGTCGATGTGTGAATATCAGTGTCGAACAGAATATTTAATATAATAAAACTGTTATATAACAGATTTTTTTTCTATTTCTCATAATAAAAAAATTAAGTGAGGGTTCATGTTCGATCATACATCCATTATTTATAGAAGAGAAATAATATTTAAATATGAATAAGTACACTACTGAAGTGTAACAGATTATTATAAAAGTATATTGTTAATAAATAAGAAAAGGGACAGAAATTTTTATTTTAATAAAAGTGAGAAAATGTACAGATAGATTGCTATGCATCTATTTTTCTACATTTTTGTTTGAAAATTTTAGACCCATAAGATGTTCGGCGATTATAAAACGGAATAGGAAACGTAAAAAAAGATGCAAACCCCTTGTACAAAATAACCCTTATAAAGATTTAATTTTATTAGAAAATATACAGAAGTAGGTAATATTTCTGTAAACTACTCAAGCAAAGGATGTGTTTACGTATGTTTCTACTTTAATTTATATTTATCAATTACAGTTATGAAATTAAATCACAAATTAAACTGCATTCTAGGAGACACGTAAATAACAGCGCAATACTTTTGTAGCTGGAAAAGTTTTAGTAAATATGAATATATTAGTTTCTTAGTCTGTTAATTTTATAATTGACTTAAATTGGAATTAGTAATTCAAATAAGGCGCGCTTCTATAAAATACTTCTTATTTTGCTTAAAAGTACAGTCCACAGAAATATATACATTTGCGCTCATGACATAATATGATTAGAGATTTAATGGTGAGTTATCGCAAAATTTAACCTACAAATGTTTTGTTTGGTTAGAACATTATTATAAAATGTTCATTAAATTCTACTTACAAAGAATTAGATGCATGTAAAAGGTAATTCCAAAACAAATAAAACTTATGTGTAATTATTATTATTAGTTCAATCAGCTTTAACGAAAAAGTACAAAATTATATTACAACGCCTGGTTCTAGGCTGACTACTGGCTCCAATGAAACTGAAATGCAAGTACATTTCTTCAAAAAACAAACACCATAAGTCAAACAACATATACCAGTGGAATATAAGAACATTATGTAACGATATCAGTGTCTCAGAAGTTGAAGATCTGTGTCAGTGAAATGCAGTGGCGGATTTACGCACAAGCGTTGGAAGCGACTGCTTCAGGCCCAACAAGTCAGGGCGCAATAGACTTGCATGCGAAAGAGCAAGCATTGAGGGGGATATGTGTGTATTGTTATTAACAAGGTAAAACAATCACCTCTTCTAAAAAAAAAATCAAACTCTGCAGTCGATATTTGTACATTTTTTTATAATTTATATAATTTAATACCAATTTTTAGGAAATTACGTTATTATTAAATAATTTATATAATTTGTATAATTTAGAAATACAGTAAACTTTACCCACAAACATTAACGAAAAATGAAAATGAGAAACTGTTAATACATATGTCAAAAAATTAACAACAAAAAATAACAATATAAAAAAAATACAAAAGAAATATTAATAACATTGGATGGACATTTTCAAAAAACAGTGGAGTAACTAAATATCATAGACAAGCCAGGAAAACCACAAATAGGTAAGATTTAAGTCATGAAGTGAAGTTTATAATTATAAAATTATTATCTAAAGTATATATACTTGCACTGTATAGTCTATTTTTTATAAGAACGATATGCTTGGAAGATAGATGCAGTTTGATATTGTTTTTTGATTGGATAATATTAAGGTATTATCCAATCAGAATTCAAGATAAAACTGTTCCAATCTGCTCTCAGCATATTATTCTTATAAAACATAGACTAGTACCTTTATTACATACTGGTTGCTGATTTGAACAGCCGAACATAGGGATTTTAAAATCATATTTTTGTAATTTCCTGCTTCCCTAATTATTTTAGGTAAAAAGGATTGAAATAGAAGCTTAAAAATTCTGTATCTGAATCAATATGCAAAATAAATTTTACGTGCCTTATATGCTCAGTAATAGCAGTAACTATGAAATTGAGACAAAAAATAACAAAAGTAGTTGCGTTATTTTATTTTAATTATTATTTGTAATTATTGTTTTGTCAAATTTACTTTAAAAATATGGCAATTTTATTTTGTTTTTATTTTTAAATTCAAAATTAATTTATGTAATATTGTTTACTTTAACATTAATTTAATTGTCATAAAAACAGGGTCATAATAAGTTCACCAACTAAGGTGAGGATATACTGAGATTTTAAAGAATACGACATGATATTAATTTCACCTGAAAATCCAAAAGGCATGCTATGGTATTTTATTTCAAGGTAACAATTTTGTACATGCTACTGTATCTGCAAGAGAAATTTTTGGTGATAATAAGCAGAAATCAAATCCACGTTTACCGGTTCTTACCCTTTTAGACTAATTTTTGTTTGGGCACTTGAAGAACACGGTGTAGCATAGTCATTTATATAATCATAAACGTTCCAACGTTCGTTATATTTATAACGCTTCGTTATCCTTTAAACGAATTGAATATTCATATTCATAAACATTCGTTTTCAATAACATATTTTTGACGTTAAATTTGTAACATGAAATTAGCTTTCAAGGCTACTTTCAAGTTACTATACGATTACAAATAAATTGACATTTAAAAATTCATTGAAAAACAAAATATATTAAAATGATAATTTAAGAATAATAATATATAATCAAATTTATTAAGAAAATGAAATCATTATCATAGAAATTTATACTTACTGGTCACATTTAGTAAATCAGACAGTATAGGGCACGAGAGCAGACCGCCGATCTGTGCCCAAGCCTCTCAGCTCATTTCACACCATTGTATGATTGTCTCAGTTCACACTATTCCAGGCGGAAGAGAAGAAGTGGCGGAAATTTAAATCGACGTCATTGGCGGGTTTTGTATTCATTCCATTCTGTGATCTCTATGTGTAGTTTATCCATTGTGCTCTTTTAGTGTTTCTCGTGTCAGTATTTGTTGTTTGGATTTTGTTATTGTTGTTGAGTTGAGCCAATGTCGTCGATTTAAATTTCCGCCACTTTTTCTCTTCCGCCTGTATTGGTGTGAAGTAAGGCAATCGTGGAATGATATGAAATGAGACAATCATAGAATGGTCTGAAGTGAGATAAGATGGACAAGATCGACATTCGAAAACAAATTTTATTAGTAAGTTTTAAATGATTTATTAAACGTAAAATAGTATAACAATGTCGGTGACCATTAAATCTGTATAAATACAATTTGTTTTCGCTGGAAGAGTATATTTTGACTTTTATTTAAATTTCCGCCACTAGAATGCTGTGAAATTAGGTGAGAAGCTTGGGCAAAGTCGACGGTGCTGCTCTCGTGCCCTATTAAATAAGTCTGAATGCATCCAATATAAAGTTATTAGGTTATGTTGTCATTTGTCATTTTGACAGCAGTAAACATAGTATAAGACTATTATATATTTAAAATAAATACAGCAATAATAATAATAATAATAATATATATATAATAATTATTAACAACTGAACAAAACCTACAAATTATAAATCCTGAAACTAAGGAAAGATTACAGGATTAAGCAATAGAATTTTAATTGAATATGTCACTTTCAGCAGAAATGTTAAACGAGTAAGAATGCATATTGTAAGACTAGATATTCCATTTGCTGTACAAAAAATCGTTATCAAGAGACTTCATGTTAAGAAGTATAGGGAAGTTGTAAGATTAGTGTATATTACAACTTGTAAAAATGAAACTACTACAATCAACAAAGTATGTGTTTACATAGGGATATTTCTGTAATTTATATATTTATATTTTCCAATTATAGCTATGAAAATGAAATAATCACAATTAAAGAATTTTATACGACACATTTACAATAACAAAATGCATTTCAGATAAATAAGTTATTACTAAATGTGAGTATATACTTAAATAAGTAAATCAGATTCGTTTTATTATATATGTATTATTTTATATAATTATCAGCTGGTAAGGTTGTGCGGATAAATAAAATTTTATAAGCCAAGTAATTGTATGGGTTACCGCACAACAGCTCGGTGTAAGCTGAGGTTGCAAAAGCTCTAGGCTGACTATCTATACCAGTTAAATGCAAGTAAATTTTGTCACGAAACAGCATCCGAAGGCTTACAATCAACTCCAGTTATATATAAGGAAATCAAGAACTCAAGGTCTCTATTCAAATGACAACACATTGCTGCCAGAATTTAGAATGTGAGAAACACACGTTTAGATGAGGGAACATTGTAGTAAGTAAAAAATAAATATGTTTTTACAGTGTGCTATAATTATAAACACTACATGACTTCCTTGTACGCTTAATTAAACAAATTTTGTCCTGCACGTCATTTAAACTTATTTCACTTGAAAGTGAGATCATTCTACGGCTGATCATTTTTAACTTCAATTCGTTTCATATCTTCGAACTTCCCTTCGAAATGGATCGTGTTTTGAAATAGTATATAGCATCATAAGAGAAGATACGGAAAATTATATTAAAATGTTTAGTACCTGTCTTCCCAGCATATCATTCTTATAACACAGGGATTTAACATGTAAAATCATATTTTCGTTATTTCCTGCTTGCCTAATTATTTTAGGTAAATAAGCTTCAAATAGAAATTGCGAAGCATAAAATTCTTTGAACACTCTGAATACATTCATTTTTGCTCCTTCTATAAGTTCACAGTGCGCTAATACGATCTGTCTATCGTAGTTCACTATCACGACGACAAGGCGACAAACAAAGAATTAGAACGAGGCGGCAGGGGCAATCATTCCTGATCACTCTTTCAAAACAGCATTAGAAGAAAAGAATAGAGAATGAACTAGTACGAACGAAAGAACATTTATTACTCTAACTTAAAAAATATTTAACTTATACCTACGTAAGTAATAAAAATTAAACAACTTAAACTAATTTAGCATCTAAGAACATAATTATATCTAACATTAATAACTACAAATAAAAACTAAAAATTACACTATTTATTAACGAAATTATTTATAAGTCTGTACACTGCCCACCATTGCTCTGAATTCTGTAAGAATTAAGTTATTAAAATATATGAATATATTCATATTTCTTCCTTACTATGGCGTTGTGCTGGACGCTCTGGTTCCCGTAGTGCCCGCTGCTCCCGCCGCGGTAATTTTCATGTCTGCCACGGTAACTTCTGTATCTGCCGCCACGGTAATTTCTGTATCTGCCGCGGTAATTACCGTTTTGTCCACGGCGGGAATTATTTTCGTTTTTTCCAGAATCCTTATTTTCTAAGGACTCTATTTTATTTTTCAAATCCCCCACATATTTCATAGCTTCCTTTAACTCCTGTTTTAAGTTTACGAGTGTTGCTACCGTAGAAAAATATGAATTAATTAATAAATATAATTTGAAGTGAAAAATTATTATTTAATATAGTTACTTACTGTTTTCTTCTTTCTGCCGCAAATCTTCTTCATTACTTTTCTCCATCTTACCGACTTTCTTCCGTACTTCTTACACAATATTCTTTCAATTACTAATAAATTTTGTTTGTATCCAGGGTAATATATTTTGTGAAATTAGTTGATATTTTTATTGCTATTTTAATAAAAGATTTGTTTAATACATTTATACACTAATAAACTATAAAATAAAAATGTAGTATCCATTTTTTTAAATTTTGACATTTCTAAATTAAATAAATCTATTATTATTGGAACACTTCTCATATATACAAACATAATTAAAAAAAATTCAAATGTTGAATAATTTCGCATCATTGAAAAAATTTTTGGAATCACAGTCACCGTTTGGTCTCTCCGAACAGGTCAAACCATTCATGTTATAATTTTAAATCATGTGCTATGTGGTTAAATGAGGAATAGGGCCATTTTGAGGATTTATATTTTCACCGTGCATACTTTTTGTGTAAAAAAATAAAAACTGAGCCAAAGTGGTAGGTACTTTGACACAGAAGATCCCAGAAACCATGTCTAAATTTAAAAAGAATTACGGTGTCATCCGTCAATTTTGACAATTCAATATGTAAAATGTAATTGAAATATTTATGAAAATGAAAATGAAAATTAGAAATTAAAGTATGTTTCCATGTTTTATAATAGTGAGCGAAATTTATACAACTACATTATGTTGTGTATTTAACATATTTTATTTTCTATGACAACTGACGTTTGTACTGTAACTTAAAAATTCTTGGATGTAAGTTTTGAATTTTGTTGGTGATATGTACAGAAATATTAAACTAAAATGTGTTTCAAACCATATATATATTATATTATTAGTTATGGAATACGAACCCTCCCTTAACTTTTTTATTGAAAGGAATAGAAATATTTTCTTTATATAAATATGATACTATTTGATGACAGAGAGAGAAAAAAAATTAAAGTATGATTCGCACGCAATGACTACTAATTTTTATTTTTAAATGGGAACTTATAATTATTTTGGTAAAACAAACACCGCATTTTTTGTGTTTTCAATTATGTAATTGTTGTCATAAATAACTCTAATAAAATTCGGGAAATAAAAAGATTATTAAGACACAAAAAAATATATTTTATTCAGCTATGTCAAAATTAACAAAACGTAACGATTTTAAAACAACTTTATAACGTGAAATAATAAACGTAATACAGTAAACCACTTAAAACAAATGCTCGAAATTACGACCCTGTTTTCTTATGCAGAATATTTGAATAAATTTTATCTGACATTTCTTATTAATCACATTTTTTTCTAATTTTTCTCACTTAAGACAACAAATACAACATTGAAAAGACAACTTGTATATAAATATCGTTGAAGAATTATATTTTTATTTAAACGTTGAAAATTCAAATCAAATAGATCACTCTTTTCATTGGTCAATGAAACAAAATACTTTCATTTGATTGGTTCGTTTAAAAAAATCAGTACTTGATCTCGTCTGTGATTAGTCCAACCAATATTTTCTATATGTTCTTCTTATATTGCACCCTTTATTTTTTTTTATGAATCCACATGTGTATTAGGAACTTACGTAATATGTTTCAGATTTGTCTCGTGTCTTACATTATTGTAAAATACATTTATACAAAACTAACTCCTATATTTATGTATTGGTGACACAAGGTCGTGTTGGGTGTTGCCTACATTCAGCACTATTAAAAAATGACTTATTTTCGCGAATTACTTGAGAACGGGGAAAAATATAATTTCTTCTAAAATATGTAGTGTAATATTGTATGAAATTTGATTGAAATCATGTTTAGTCCTGTATTATTTTTTCTAAACAAATTCAAACTTGAATATATATACTCCTACTATACAGTTTATTACTCAATTTTAATTAATTTATGATTTTAAATTTATAATATAATTTATATCATCATTTTAACAAAATTATGCGCACGCATATTTTCGTTCATATCGTGATTTGTAATATTGTGTTCTGTGTTTGAATTGTTACTTCTTCTGCAAATTGTATATTGTTTAAATGGATGCGATATTTGCTTTGAATTTTGAACTTGACTTTATAAATTCATGGGCTTTGATTTTGATATATTGGAAACAAGTTTGGTTTTGATTATATTTTGTTTTTTGTGTAGATTTTTGTATTCTTTAGTGTACTTTTGATTCTTTATTTCGTACAATTTATATTTTAAAAATGGAATGTGACCGGTTATGGGTCTCATAATACTTTATATGTGTATGTTATGAAGATATTTTAATGAGGTAGAGTAGCTAAAATAAAAGTCTGAAATAATTGCAATCAATATAATTAATGAAATAATTGTACACTCTGATACGAAAATAACAATAAATATATAATACGCCAATCACCTCTTCTAATTTGGAACACCCTGAAAAGGAAAGTCAAAGAGTAAGCTAATGCTTAGTGAAACACATTGCACACAACTATATATCATTCGCACACACAACAACACTCACACTCAACAACAAACCAGGTAAGATGGGTAAAATTGAAAAGGATACTCCTCGAAAGGAGTGTCACATATCGAATCCACGATATGCCGGCTACCGAATCTACGGTAGCAGAAGAACACTCGAAATCCATCGAGCAACTTGACATCTCCCACAGTGAGTTATAACAAGGCTTCAGGAGTATGAGTGAAAGCCGAGTACAAACCCATACTCGACCTCCCCACCGAGATGCAAGCGAAACTAAGGCACCTGTTCTAGCAGGGCACCGTTGGCACCAGGGTACCCTGGTGCGTCGCGCCTCGGCTTCACCCTCCTGTCAATGCAGTGTTAACGGGTTTACGCGCCGCGGATAGGGATAGGATAAAATCAAGATCACACTACAGTAAATATACTGTCTCACACTCAGTAACTCATAAGTATTGTGTCTCACCTATTAAACCAAACACCTCTGACACTTATCTCACGACTGCCAATAGAGTACTGATTCAAATATACAATAACTGCATGTTATAAACTCTGTGTTATCAAACACATTGTAACTAATTAATTCAATTAAGAAAGATTGGGAGTGATGTAAGTTGTTATCTAATGCTTGAAAATAATTACCCTTTAACAGTTCGGCCATCCTGAAAAACTCTCGCCCTCGAGAAGTTAATTTTTAATTCCATGAACATCATCATCTGACGCAGAGTGTCATTTTCTGAACTAATCGTCAAATCTTTTACTAGTACCCATCGTTTCATGTTGTCCACTGCTATTACGTTTTTGTATCCGCATCTCATGCTCCTATTTGATCCATTCATTTCCACAACTAGATATCTTCGTTTGAATAAACCTTCTCTATTTTAAATGGTCCAGCATAATGTAGTAATATTTTTTTTTACTGTTTCCCTCTATCACTGTATATTATTTCTTTACAAAAACAAGATCTCCGCAACTGAATTTTTGTGGAGCTTTTGTTTTTATGTGAAATCAAACTGCTTGTTTTTGTTGATCGTTTTCTATTTTCTATTAGCAACCTCTTGTCGCGTTTCTGCTATATCGATAATTACTGCTCTGAATTTTGTTCGTCAACCTTGAGTCATTTGGTGCTCTTGGACGGTAACTGTACTATAATTCGCTAGACGTTTTTCCAGTTTCTGCGCAATTAGTATTGTTAACTGAGAATTGAACTCCTGATACTCTCTTATCCCAATGTTTGTCATCGGTCCTGGAAGTTGCTAAGGCAGCTAAAGCTGTTCCGTTGAACCTCTCCCCACTGGTCCATAATGTTTGCAAAGTTGTTTACATTCTTTAGATGTAAAGCTGATCCAAGTCATTAATTGATCTTGTCGGTACACCAAACATATCGATTATGTATTGTAAGAAATTTAGAATCGGTTTTGTTTTCGTTGTTTTTTTTTTACTGCTCGTAGCAAAGTGAATTTTGTAAATTCTTCTACGATAACAATTACATACTTGTTGCCCGAATCCGCTCTTGTTGAATGGTCCTAAGTGGTCCATGTGAATGGTATGAAAAGGCACAACTACTTTTCGTATTGGGTGAAGAAATCCTTCTCGTTTTCCTTTTGGTACTTTATGATACAGACCTGCTTTGCAGCAGTTTATATATTTCCTCACATATTCTCGCATTTTAGGAAACCATTATGTTTCAGTTAGCATGTTCAACATTTTCTCCACCCCAAAGTGACCGAAATCATCATGAGGATTCTTCACTATCTCTCGTGTTAGACTCCGGGGTACAACCCATTGCAGTCCTTTACAAGTAATGCGATATATTCGACCGTTTTTTTTAAGCAATAATCTTTATAAATTGATTTTGTCGTAGTCAGTTTCAGTTGTTTTACTAAGAACCTGTGATATTTAGTTTTTTTTTTTTGTCATACGAGTCCGTTGTGTCTTGGCCTTCTATCGACTTAACGCATCTACATGACTCATCCTCGTACCCTGTCAGTATTCCACGGAAAACGTAAATTCTGGAGTTGTAACCTACAGCGAATGCATTAATGCATTTCCTAAAAAAAGGTTTGCTAGTCCGATAAAGTGCCGAATTTGAAGTACGTTTTCTGGTGTTTGGAAGTCACTTAAAGCACGGATCTTTTCTTTACCGGGAAGTATTCCGTCAGCGTCAATATCAAAACCTAAGTAACTCACCTATATTCTCTAGAAACTTCCAATATAATTTTCAATCTTCGAAATCCTTCTTCGAAGTCTGGGACTGAACAAAGTATGTCATCTAGATATGCTAGTACTATCGAATCTCGTAATCGTCCCAATATTTTATTCACCATACGTTGAAATACACTTGGAGCATTTGTTAAACCGAAGAGCATCCTAGTAAATTCAAACTGGCCATCTCTTTCAGTTACAGGTATCTGATAGTATCCTGAGGTCATATCTAGACTGTCTTCCTTGCATATGGTTCCGCGCGCAACTTCTTTTTCTTTTTTATAAGATCATTATTTGATAAATTTCAAACGGGTAATAGGCGAGTCCCTTCTTCATCCGTCGAAAATACGCATCATGGTAAGTAGTGTTCTTGATTTTCCTTAGAACATACGCTACGGTCAATGAACCTATCTCCCGTAGAGTTCACAAGACATATTATATTCCCAGCATAACCTGGAGGTATAACTACTGCTTCCATTGTCCATAACGTTTTGTTTTTTTTTTTACTGGTAACGCACCGATCTGCGGTAAACTAACTTCATCAGCTATAAATAAAAGCAACGTCTTGTCATCTTTAAAAATTCGTATGTGTAGCAATTCTGTCAGTGATTGTCCTACAATCATATCAATAACTTGTATCGAATTCGGTTCAATTGAAATGTCTCAAGAGGCTACATCCGCGACGGATTCAAACGCACCGGTAACCCCGAGACACACTCAAGAGGCTCCGTATATCAGGCAACCCCGAGACACACTCAAGAGGCTCCATCCGCGACGGATTCAAACGTATCAGACTCCATATCGCTCTACGAGATGACCGTCGAATAAAGTATCTCAAACCAAGCGTTAACACACAAATATGCTATCTCCCATTATACGTTAACTATCAAATAAACTATTCCATACTACGCATTTACCATTAAATAAAATATCTCACAATACGCTTTAAACATGAAATAAAACCGCTCACACTACGCGTTAAGTATAAGATAAAAACCCTCTCACCTGTTGTCACAACACGCTCTCTTAATAAGAATTCGCAATGAAATCATTTCACGTTCTTTACTACTAGAGTATCAAAACGGAACTATTTAAAATTAACTTACGGAGTTGAAGTAATAGTGTACCGTAACCATTTACGTAAGACAATAGAAAAAGGAATAGTAAATACATTCCTAAATTAATAAGGGAATTAAATTAAATAAAAGTGGTTATAACATTCGACTATCCTGACTTAGTCCTTGTCCTCGAGGACATCTTGTACTCCTAACGTATCTTCGTCCTGTGCTGTGGTGTCGCTTTCCGAACTATCCGACAAATCTTAGTATAACAAAAGGTTGCTTATCGTCATTCGATGAGGATGGTTGTGTGCGGTTGTTTAGTAGCGGTGGTCGGATATGCGTAGTTAGTCTGAAAGCGTTGCTAGAAGTAGATGCTTGTCTAACTGCACGACAATCTCTTTTAACATGTCCGGTTTTACCGGCCTGTTCTTTCGTTGATACTGTTTTCCGCCATTCGTATCAAAAGGTTGATTTTAGGAGACGCGTTCCCAATTCCAGTAGATTCGTTATCCTGATGATGTGACATGTTAAAACAATTAAAGAATCCTAATCCAGGTTCCGATCCCACTTCTGAATTGTTATGAAGATATTTTAATGAGGTAGAGTAGCTAAAATAAAAGTCTGAAATAATTGCAATCAATATAATTAATGAAATAATTGTACACTATGATACGAAAATAACAATAAATATATAATACGCCAATCACGTCTTCTAATTTGGAACACCCTGAAAAGGAAAGTCAAAGAGTAAGCTAATGCTTAGTGAAACACATTGCACACAACTATATATCATTCGCACACACAACAACACTCACACTCAACAACAAACCAGGTAAGATGGGTAAAATTGAAAAGGATACTCCTCGAAAGGAGTGTCACATATCGAATCCACGATATGCCGGCTACCGAATCCACGGTAGCAGAAGAACACTCGAAATCCATCGAGCAACTTGACATCTCCCACAGTGAGTTATAACAAGGCTTCAGGAGTATGAGTGAAAGCCGAGTACAAACCCATACTCGACCTCCCCACCGAGATGCAAGCGAAACTAAGGCACCTGTTCTAGCAGGGCACCGTTGGCACCAGGGTACCCTGGTGCGTCGCGCCTCGGCTTCACCCTCCTGTCAATGCAGTGTTAACGGGTTTACGCGCCGCGGATAGGGATAGGATAAAATCAAGATCACACTACAGTAAATATACTGTCTCACACTCAGTAACTCATAAGTATTGTGTCTCACCTATTAAACCAAACACCTCTGACACTTATCTCACGACTGCCAATAGAGTACTGATTCAAATATACAATAACTGCATGTTATAAACTCTGTGTTATCAAACACATTGTAACTAATTAATTCAATTAAGAAAGATTGGGAGTGATGTAAGTTGTTATCTAATGCTTGAAAATAATTACCCTTTAACATGTAGTGCGCTCATATATGGAGAATATAATATGTGATCATATTTAATATTGAATGACATTACTTAATAAAATATTATAAATATAATTGCAGATTGTTTAACTTATTTATATGAAAATGTAAAATAAATTCAATATTCACTTACTTTCACTTAATTATATTTATTAAAAATGAAACATATTACAAATATAATAAAATGAAACAAGTCTGAAGGAAAAATTGTTGGAATGAAATTCCGTTGAATGGAAAAAAGTAGTGGGGGAACAATTAGACGACATGGGAAACTGTGCAATTCGACGTGGTGGGAATGCCAAAATATTCGCTGACATGGGAATTCGACCAGGAGGGATTTGATCACGTGGGATTTGACCACGTGGAATGATCCGAGTCTAAAACAAAGATCGAATTCTGATTAAAATAATAAAAATATTATGTAGTTAACATTACCAAGATTTAACTTTTATTTACAACAGCTAGAAAACATGGAATCAAATTTGGTTGACATTGAAATGTCTGTACTCATTTGCCAACGTTGTCACTGTCGTATGATTTTCAAAGGCTGTCTAGTATTTACATATGTACATCGTTTTGAAAATGGAACCGCGATAATGTGAATTATACTATGATAAATGATTTTTATCAATTGAATTCAAATCCTCAAAGTGTCCTACGTGACGTCACATATCCCCTCTCCAAAAATTTATTATTGTTTTTCTCCGGAATTATCAATAATAAAGCGATTAAAAAATAGGGATATTTTAATTTTTTGAACAGAACCATAAAATGGAAGAAAAGAAATTAGGTCATATATCCCATTAAGGTTTACAAACAACACATTTGATTATATCAACTAAAAAATTTGTATTAACTTGGTCAAATATAACCAAAAGTGATTTTCAAGTGACGCAAGTAATGTATTTTGCTGAATAAAAACTGTTTTATTAACAAGGTATGTCGGTAAATTTTACAAATTCTTCTTCAAATCAAGGGCGGATTAAAACATGGGCTTTAAGGACAGACATTAGCATCCCCTGCAGCGATGGTTTAATAAATTTGCATGTGGACGTTGTTTTCGATAATTTTTAATTGAACAGGAATAGGGATAACTTGTGTCGTAGATAGAGAAGAAGATGTGAGAAATAAGAAACAGTATGGATTAACGAATTCAACTCTAATTTTTCCAATTTATTTCTTAAAATGTAATTTAATCTAATCATTGTATTTACCTTTTCATAAAACAATAAATATTTAATTTTAAATACCGGAATATGAGGATTAGCTTAATCATGTTTACAAATATGCGTATATATGTCTATAAATTAATATTATTTATAAGAACAAGTGTTATTTTCTGTTTTTGTTAATAATAATTTGGAATATAAAATAAAAAAGTTCTTTCTTCCCGTTCCCTTGAATTTTTTTTAATTAAAGAAAAACAGTAACAGTTTTTTGATAAACTACCGGTTAAAAGATTCTTAAGGTAGGGTCCCCAAAAAATATTAGCCCAGGACCCCTAAAATTATCCATTCAAAATGTTCGTTATATGCAATAGTCTAAAACGAAGTTAAAATTTCGATTAAGAAAAAAATGTAATCAAATTTTATAAAATTTTAACTTTGATTAAATCAACCACAAGGCATATTTTAATTAATCCTTTTTTAACACAAATAAACAGACTTATAACTAAGGTTTACAGCCTAGAAATTTGATTATAGCAATGAAAAATTTGTCTAAGGTATACCGTGCTTGGTATTAATTGAAAGCACTTGACAAGGGCTTAGCTTGCAAAAAAGATAAAATAGTCCCATGTCGATCGGCTTTTGTTTTCAGCGAAAAGTTGTCAGAAGTATGTGTTTGGTATCGTATGAAAGGAGTCGAGAAGAGCTGGCTTGCAGAAATCACAAAATTTTCGATCGGCTTTTGTTTTTTGTGAAAAACTGTCAAAAGTATGCCGTGTTTGGTATCAAATGAAAGCACTCGAGTAGGGCAGCCATACTGAAATAACAAAAATTTGCCAGGTCGATCGGCTTTTGTTTTTTTTGCAAAATTTGTCACAAGTATGTCGTGTTTGGTATCATATGAAAGGTCTCGTCGAGAGCTGGTGTACAGAAATGAAATTAGACGTCAACTGTAAATACTTTATTGATGCCGGAGGCCTAGTGAAGCTCAGCGTAGCTGAGCCTTCGCTAGTCATATACTATTTTGATAGATTCATTATCTATATATCTATATTTGGATTCATCTCGAGCATCGCAAAAACTTTGCTCACGGGTACAGGTCAAACCATTCATGTAATAATTTTAATATTATTTTATTAGATGTGGTTTAATGAGGACCAATCGCTTTAGGGTGTCTCATATTTTTACCGTGCATAGTTTTTTGTAAAAAATCGAAAACTAAGCTAAAAAGTATAACTGGAACAAAACTGAAAAAAATATCCTAGATGCCATGTATAAATTTAAGAAGAATCACGCAGTCATCCGTCACTTTTGAAAATCTGTCTATGAACTTTAATTGATTGTATCTTTTAATAGAACATTGATATCAAAGATCTGAAAACAGTGTCGTGAATAATAATCCTGAGCAAAGGTTTTACCAATATTTTAAGTTTATAACACAACACATTTATTTATTTTAAATTTTGACGTTTCGAATTACATAAGTCAATGTTGCCAAATGTGTGATGAAATAACTAAACAAAAAACAAATATTCCTAAATGAACTTCACTGAAGACAGTGGCTGTTATATTAGGATTGCCGATGGTAATTTATAAATTTAAAAATTACCTACAATATTTTAATACAAACATTGTTGCCAAATTATGAAGTAACTAAATAAAAAACAAATGTTCTTAATTAAATTAAACAGTTTGCTGTGTTTGATATCAAAAGAAAGAAAACCATCAGGGCCGATTTTAAAATGATAAAAAAATGTGTCATGTCGATCTGCATTTGTTTTTCGTAAAAAGTTGTTAGATGTTGGTCGTCCTTGGGTTTTAAGAAAATAACGCAATGTGGACTGGTGTGCACGAAAGACAAAAATGTTCTAGGTAGATTATAACTTGTTTTTTTTTTTGCAAAATGTTGTCAGAAAAATGCCGTGTTTGGATATTTTCGAATTACATAAGTCAATGTTGGCAAATGTGTAATGAAGTAACTAAACAAAGAACAAATATGCCCAAATGAACTTTACTGCAGACAGTGTACATTGTATTAGGCTAGGTTTTGATGAGGGCTAGCGTGCAGAATGAACAAAAATGTTCCATAACGAACGGCTTTTGTTTTTTGGAAAAAGTTGTTAAAAGTATGTGGTGTTTGGTATCAAATGAAAGAGCTCGATAAGAGCTGGCGTGTAGAATTAACAAAAATTGTCAATGTTGATCGGCTTTTGTTTTTTGCAAAACTTTTTCAAAGGTATGTCGAGTTTGGTCTCAAATGAAAGGTCACGTTGAGGGCTCGCGTGCAGAATTGACAAAAATATGCTATGTCGATCGGTTTTTGTTTTTTGCAAAAAGTTCTCCAAGGTATGTCAAGTTTGGTCTCAAATGAAACGTCTGGTTGAGGGCTAACGTGCAGAATTGACAAAAATGTGTTATCTCGATAGGTTTTTGTTTTTTGCAAAAAGTTGTCACAAGTGTGTGGTGTTTGTTATCAAAAGAAAGGAAACCATAAGGGCCAGTTTTAAAATGACAAAAAAATGTGTCATGTCGATCTGCATTGGTTTTTCGTAAAAAGTTGTTAGAAGTAGGTCGTCCTTGGGTTTTAAGGAAACGACACAATACGGACTGGTGTCCACGAATGACAAAAATGTTCTATGTAGACTAGAATTTGTTTTTTGCAAAATGTTATCAGAAAAAAGTCGTGTTTGGGTATTTTCGAATTACATAAGTCAATATTGCCAAATGTTTAATAAAGTAACTGAAGAAAGAACAAATATTCCCAAATGAACGTTACTGAAGACAGTGAATGTTATATTAGGCTAGCGTGCAAAATGAACAAAAATGTTCTATATCGAACGGCTTTTGTTTTTTGGAAAAAGTTGTGAGAAGTATGTGGTGTTTGGTATAAAATGAAAAAGCTCGATAAAGGCTGGCGTGTAGAATGAACAAAAAAGGTCAATGTTGATCGGCTTTTGTTTTTTGCAAAAATTTCTCAAAGGTATGTCGAGTTTGGTGTCAAATGAAAGGTCTCGTTGAGGCTGGCGTGCAGAATTGACAAAAATGTTCCATGTCGATCGGCTTTTGTTTTATGCAAAAAGTTGTCAGAAGTATGTCGTGTTTGGTATCAAATGAAAGGTCTCGGAGAGGGCTAGCCTGCGGAATTGACAAAAATGTACTATGTCGATCGGTTTTTGTTTTTAGCAAAAAGTTGTCAGAAGTATGTCGTGTTTGATATCAAATGAAAGGTCTCGGAGAGGGCTAGCGTGCAGAATTGATAAAAAGGTGCCATGTCAATCGGGTTTTGTTTTTTGCAAAAAGTTGTCAGAAGTGTGTGGTGTTTGGTATCAAATGAAAGGTTTCGATAAGGACTGGTGTGCAAAATAAACAAAAATAGTTAATGTTGATCGACTTTTGTTTTTTGTGAAAAGTTTTTAGAAGTATGTCGAGTTTGATCTCAAATGAAAGGTCTGGTTGAGGGCTAGCGAGCAGAATTGACAAAAATGTTCCATTCTGATCGGCTTTTGTTTTCTGCAAGAAGTTGTCAAAAGTATGTCGAGTTTGGTATCAAACAAAACGTCTGGTTGAGGGCTAGCGTGCAGAGTTGACAAAAATGTGCCATGTTAATCGGCTTTTGTTTTTTACAACAAGTTGTCAGAAGTGTGTGGTGTTTGATGTCAAATGAAATGTTTCGTTAAGGGTTAGCGTGCAGAATTGACAAAAATGTTCCGTGCCGATCGGCTTTTGTTTTTCGCAAATAGTTGTCAGAAGTATGTGTTGTTTGGTATCAAAATAAAGGTCTCGATGAAGGTTTGCGTGAAAAATTAACAAAATTGCACAATGTTGATCGGCTTTTGTTTTATGCAAAAAAAAATGTCAGAAGTATGTTGTGTTTGGAATTAAATGAAAGGTCTCGGTGAGGGCTGGCGTGCATATTTGAGAAAAATATTTTATGTCGACCGGCTTTTGTTTTTTGCAAAAAGTTATTAGAAGTATATCGTGTTTGGAACCTAATGAAAAGTTTCGATGAGGACTGACATGCAGATATGAAAAAACTGTTCCATGTCGATTGGCATTTGTTTTTTGCATTGTCAGCGGAGCTCTAGGGAATGCTCGACGTAGCCGAGAATTCGCTAGTAATTTAGCTCAAAGAAAACATTGCAACAAGAAAAATGCTATTTCAAGTGTGGTAGGTATTCTAGAATCCAGCCTATGTAGCTTACAATATACAAACGTCTTCATCAAGAATAGGTAAAATCTGACTTTATTTTTGTAAAAAATCATATAAATATTTGCTTCCGCGACCGAATTTAATATTTCTTCATCATATTTTAGCTAAAAGAAAACATTGCAACAAGAAAATTACTATTTCAAGTGTGGTAGGTATTCTAGAATGTAGCCCATGTAGCTTACAATATACAACGTATTTATTAAAATGACACCTGAAAATTAAATGTTTATTATTTGATTGGTACCTCGTTTTGGTCACTTTTGCATGTCCAATGCTTAAAACCATACATAGTATAGATCCTAAAGCATGAATATGAATGTTTTAACAAAAATATCCATTTCAAGAATAGGTAAATCTGATTTTATTTTTGTAAAAAATCATAAAAATATTTGCTTCCGCGCCCGAATTTTATAATTCTTCTTCATATTTTAGCTAAAAAAAAACATTGCAACAAGAAAATTGCCATTTCAAGTGAGGTAGGTATTCTAGAATCCAGTCCATGTAGCTTACAATATACAACGTATTCATTAAAATGACACCCGAAAATTGAATGTTTATTATCTGATTGGTACCACGTTTTGGTCACTTTTGCATGTCCAATGCTTAAAACCATCCATAGTGTAGATCCTAAAGCATGAATATGAATGTTTTAACAAAAATATCCATTTCAAGAATAGGTAAAATCTGACTTTATTTTTTAATAAAAAAATCATATAAATATTTGCTTCCGCGCCCGATTTTTATAATTCTTCATCATATTTCAGCTAAAAGAAAACATTGCAACAAGAAAATTGCTATTTCAAGTGTGGTAGGTATTATAGAATCCATCCCATGTAGCTTACAATATACAAACGTATTCAATAAGAACAGGTGAAATCTTACTTTATTTTTGTATAAAATCATATAAATATTTGCTTCCGCGCCCGAATTTTATAATTCTTCATCATAATTTAGCTAAAAAAAAAACATTGCAACAAGAAAAATGCTATTTCAAGTGTGGTAGGTATTCTAGAATCCAGCCTATGTATTCATCAATAATAGGTAAAATCTGACTTCATTTTTGTAAAAAATCATATTAATATTTTCTTTCGCGCCCGAATTTCATAATTCTTCATCATATTTTTGCTAAAAAAAAACATTGCAACAAGAAAATTGCTATTTCAAGTGTGGTAGGTATTCTAGAATCCAGCCCATGTAGCTTACAATATACAAGGTGTCCAATGCTAAAATTATCCATAGTATATATACCTAAAGCTTGAGTATGAATGTTTTAACAAAAATGTCCATTTCAAGAATATGTAAAATCTGACTATATTTTTGTAAAAAATCATATAAATATTTGCTTCCGCGCCCGAATTTTATAATTCTTTATCATATTTTAGATAAAAGGAAACATTGCAGCAAGAAAATTGCTATTTCAAGTGTGGTAATGATTCTAGAATCCAGCCCATGTAGTTTACAATATACAACGTATTCATCAAGAATAAGTAAAATCTGACTTTATTTTTGTAATAAATCATATAAATATTTGCTTCTGCGCCCGAATTTTATAATTCTTTATCATATTTTAACTAAAAGAAAACATTGCTACAAGAATATTTCTATTTCAAGTGTGGTAGGTATTCTAGAATCCAGCACATGTAGCTTACAATATACAACGTATTCATTAAATGGCACCCGAAAATTGAATGTTTATTATCTGATTGGTACCACGTTATGGTCACTTTTGCATGTTCAATGCTTAAAACCATCCATAGTATAGATTCTAAAGCAAAAATATGAATGTTTTAACAAAAATATCCATTTCAATAATAGGTAAAATCTGACTTTATTTTTGTAAAAAATCATATAAATATTTGCTTCCGCGCCTGAATTTTATAATTCTTCATCATATTTTAGCTAAAAGAAAACATTGCAACAAGAAAATTGCTATTTTAAATGTGGTAGGTATTTAAAAATTCAGCACATGTAGCTTACAATATACAACGTATTCATCAAAAATAGGTAAAATCTGACTTTATTTTTGAAAAAAATCATATAAATATTAGCTTCCGCGCCCGATTTTTATAATTCTCCATCCTATTTTAGCTAAAAGAAAACATTGCAACAAGAACATTGGTATTTCAAGTGTGATAGGTATTTTAGAATCCAGCCTATGTAGCTTACAATATACAACGTATTCATAAAAATGATACCCGAAAATTGAATGCTTATTATCTGATTGGTACTACGTTATGGTTACTTTTGCATGTCCAGTGCTTAAAACCATCCATAGTATAGATCCTAAAGCTTGAATTTGAATGTTTTAACAAAAATATCCATTTCAAGAATAGGTCAGTTGGCTTACAACCGTCGAGCAGTGCAGACGTGTGGTTCTATTCCGTGCGCGTGCAGTGTCGAAAAGTGTGTTATACAGTGTGTGCTTACAGTGCAAATTTATTTCCTGTGTTCATCGCAATGAAGTATGTCGAAGAAGATTGAAAAGTCAATAGCTAAAATAACGAAAAGAGACGGCGTCTTCTTTTTGATTCCACCTAGCGGGAAATCATCTATACCGCCAGAGCTTAAGAATGCAGCATTGGTACTTCGAAACCAGCCAAGCTCAGTAAATCAACCCGGCACATCCCCAACCAACCTAGCTATGCCTGTTAACCATTCACCACTTAGAAATTCCAATACAACACCAACTACGACTTATCCTCAGACACTTTCATCAACTAATACGCCCCCAGCCAACCCCATAACGGACGCTTCTCAGAATCCTCTCCAAACTAATATTCCAATTCCTTTTACACACATATCCGAAATCGAAAATCAGCCTCAAACTCAAAACTCTCCTACAGGATACACCCAGATTTTTCCACCTTTATCGAACAGCGCGAACAGTAGCTCAGAATGGCAAACAGTTAAATCAAACAAAACAAAACGAAACAGTCCAGAAATTAACAGCAGGAACGTCAGACAAAAAACTCTAACTGATTTTGTGGTAAGGATAAATACTCAAAATAGATTCCAGGAATTAACTAATCAAGACCCAGAAAATGATAATGATGACGAAAATACAGTTGAAAAACGAGAACCTAAACCGCCACCTATTTTTATTCCTGATAAAATTAAATTGCAACCATTACTGGAAATATTGAACTTAGTAGCCAAGGATGATTATTTTTTAAAATCAATGTCAAACAATCAGGTTAAAGTCCAACCCCATACATCTGAGAGTTACACAAAAATCATTAAGACCTTAACAGAGAAAAAAACGGCTTTTCATACATATCAGTTAAAACAGAAAAGAAACTTTAGAACAGTCCTAAGAAATATCCACTACTCTGCGGATATAGAATATTTGAAAACTGAAATAGAGTCGTATGGTCACAAAGTTATTAATATTCACAATATTAAAAATTGGAAAACTAAACAGCCGCTTCCCATGTTTTATGTGGACTTAGAACAGCAGGAAAATAATAAAAAAGTACACGACATTAAATATTTATTAAACTGCAAAATTGAATTCGAACCTCCGCTAGTAAAACGACAAATCGTACAGTGTACTAATTGCCAAAGATACGGACATACCCATAACTACTGCGAGCGGCAAGCACGCTGTGTGAAATGTGGGGAAAATCATCATACATCTGAAAAACCATCTAATACAGATGCAACCTGTGCCTTATGTGATGGAAAACACCCTGCAAATTACAAAGGTTGCGCAATATACAAAGAGATTCAAAAAAGAAAATATCCCACTTTACGTACTAAACAAATTACTCAACGACCTACAAATAATAATGTCAACATCCGTCCAGCACAATATGTAAACAATAACAATACATATGCAAGTGTTGCAAAAATGTCTTATCAGCAACCTACTAATATTAATGCAAATACTGCAAAAAAATCACAGGTCGAGACGCCAGCTAATGAAATCGTTACCCCGGAAATAAACACACAAGGTAATTTTAATAAAAATCTAGAACAAATGTTATGTAAACTAGTGGAACGTATGGACACAATGTTAAATATTTTAACAATATTAATTTCAAAAATAAAATGAATACTCAGATGAAAATTGTATTATGGAATGCCAACGGCTTGGCTCAACATAGCCAAGAATTAAAATCATTTATTATTAACCACCAACTAGATATAATACTTATATCAGAAACTCATTTCACGAATAAAAACTACCTTAAAATACCAAATTATTCAATATATTCAACAAATCATCCTGACGGAACGGCTCATGGTGGAACTGCAATTATTGTAAAAAATTCAATTAAACATTATGAACTTGTAAAATACCAGAAAGAATATTTGCAAGCCACAAATATAAAAATTGAAACACTATCGGAATCTTTTGTAGTGTCAGCAATTTATATGCCACCGAAACATATAATTAAAAACGAAGAATGTACTACCTTTTTTAATACATTGGGAAATAAATTCATTGCTGGTGGAGATTACAATGCTAAACACCAAATTTGGGGATCGAGACTCATTACACCAAGAGGAAGAGAATTACTTAAAACTATCCAGAATAAACATTACATAACCCTTTCAACTGGAGAACCAACCTACTGGCCGACTGACCCAAATAAAATACCTGATCTACTTGACTTTTTCATAGTCAGTGGAAAATCAGAAAAATATTTTAAAGTACAAACAGCCCCAACAACACATTCCACCTATTAGGAAAGAAGGCGGACTATGGGCAAGGACTGACTCTGACAAAGCTCTAGCCTTTGCAAATCACCTAACAAAAGTATTCCAACCTTTTCCACCCTCGATACCACCAGAAGATGAACAATTCATATACAAAACGTTAGAACATCCCTTTCAGTTGAATTATCCTATACGACATTTTAAACCGAAGGATGTTCTCGAGATAATATGCAAACATACAAATCCAAAAAAAAAACTCCCGGATACGATTTAATCTCTGGAAAAATTTTAAGACAACTCCCATTTAAAGCAATCATTCTTATAACTTATATATTAAACACAATCTTAAGACTTGGAGTTTTTCCATCACAATGGAAAGTAGCTCAAATTATTCTTATACACAAACCAGGGAAACCCGCTGAGGAAACATCGTCCTATCGTCCAATAAGTTTACTACCTGTACTTTTAAAAGTATTTGAAAAACTTTTCATCACAAGACTGGAGCCCATACTTATGCGAAGAAAATTAATTCCTGATCATCAGTTTGGCTTCCGAAAACAACACTCAACTATTGAGCAGGTTCATAGAGTAGTCGACGTAATAAACAAAACATTTGAAAGAAAATACTACTGTTCAGCAGCTTTTATAGATGTTTCGCAAGCATTCGATAAAGTGTGGCATATTGGCCTGCTATATAAATTAAAAAGTAACATCCCTCATACCTTCTATCAAATCCTAGAATTCTATCTAACAAACAGATATTTTACAGTAAAATACAAAGAAGAATGTAGTCCATTATACCCAATCAAATCAGGAGTACCCCAAGGTAGTGTTCTTGGACCTATTGTCTACCTCATTTACACGGCTGATATTCCAACAACTCCAAATTCTACAGTTGCCACATTTGCTGATAACACAGCAATCCTAGCTTGTCATAAAAATTCAGCAGAGGCCTCACATCTTCTTCAAATACAGCTTAAAAAATCGAAAAGTGGCTAAAAATCTGGAGAATAAAAGCCAACGAAACCAAATCAGTCCATGTAACCTTTACCTTGAATAAAATTACGTGTCCTGTGGTAACACTCAATAACCAACCGCTACCGCAAACTGAAGAAACAAGATATCTAGGAATACATCTTGATAGAAGACTAACATGGCGTAAACACATCTTCTCAAAAAGAAAACAACTGGGACTAAAATTCAGGCAGCACTATTGGCTATTAGGTAGAACTTCCAAACTGTCACTGGAAAACAAACTACTGATATATAAAAGCATCTTTAAACCAGTCTGGACGTATGGAATACAACTCTGGGGAACAGCAACTAACTCCAATATTGAAATACTTCAACGCTTTCAATCTAAGTGCCTCCGAACAAAAATGCCCCTTGGTATGTGCCAAATGTAAATATCCACAGAGACCTCAACCTGTGTACAGTGAAAGAAACAATCGAACAATTTAGTACCAAATATCTTAAAAGACTTGAAGTTCACCCAAACACAAGTCCAGTGAAATTGTTAGACAGCAGTGAGGACATACGACGATTAAAACGTTTTAAACCATTAGATTTAGTAGATAGATTTAACTAACATTATATAGTTAATATTTCGAGTTTTTGTCAGTGGACAAATGCTCCTTATGTAATTCATTTGCTGTTATATTTTTACTTATTATCTTAAATTTAGATAAATTGTAAAATTTTTAGGAGATACAAAAAAAAAGAATAGGTAAAATCTGACTTTATTTTTGTAAAAAATCATATAAATATTTGCTTCCGCGTCCGAATTTTATAGTTCTTTATCATATTTTAGCTAAAAGAAAACATTGCAACAAGAAAATTGCTATTTCAAGAGTAGTAGGTATTCTAGAATCCAGCCTATGTAGCTTTCAATATACAACGTATTCATCAAGAATAAGTAAAATCTGACATTATTTTTGTAAAAAATCATATAAATATTTGCTTTCGCGCCCGAATTTTATAATTCTTCATCATATTATAGCCAAAAGAAAACATTGCAACAAGAAAATTGCTATTTCAAGTGTAGTAGGTATTCTAGAATCTAGCCCATGTAGCTTACAATATACAACGTATTCATTAAGAAAAGGTAAAATCTCACTTTATTTTTATAAAAATCATATGAATATTTGCTTTCGCGCCCGAATTTTATAATTTTTCATCATATTTTAGCTAAAAGAAAATATTGCAACAGGAAAATTGCTATTTCAAGTGTGATAGGTATTCTAGAATCCAGCCCATGTAGCTTACAATATACAACGTATTCATTAAAACGACACCCGAAAATTGAATGTTTATTATTTGATTGGTACCGCGTTTTGGTCACTTTCGCATGTCCAATGCTAAAAACTATCCATAGTATAGATCCTCAAGTATGAATATGAATGATTTAACAAAAATATCCTTTCAAGAATAGGTAAAATCTGACTTTATTTTTGTAAAAAATCATATAAATATTTGCTTCCGCTCCCGAATTTTATATTTTTTCATCATATTTTTGATAAAGAAAACATTGCAACAACAAAATTGCTATTTCAAGTGTGGTAGGTATTCTAGAATCCAGCACATGTAGATTACAATATACAACGTATTCATCAAGAATAGGTAAAATCTGAATTTATTTTTCTAAAAAATCATATAAATATTTGCTTCCGCGCCCGAACTTTATAATTCTTCATCATATTTTAGCTAAAAGAAAACATTGCAACAAGAAAATTGCTATTTTAAGTGTGGTAGGTATTCTAGAATCCAGCCCATGTAGCTTACAATATACAACGTATTCATTAAAATGACACCCGAAAATTCAATGTTTGTTACATGATTGGTACCACGTTTTAGTCAGTTTTGCATGTCCAATGCTTAAAACCATCCATAGTATAGATCCTAAAATATGAATATGAATGTTTTAACAAAAATATCCATTTCAAGAATAGGTAAATCTGACTTTATTTTTGTAAAAAGTCATATAAATATTTGCTTCCACGCCCGAATTTTATAATTTTTCATCATATTTTAGCTAAAAGAAAACTTTGCAACAAGATAATTGCTATTTTAAGTGTGGTAGGTATTCTAGAATCCAGCCCATGTAGCTTACAATATACAACGTATTCATGAAGAATAGGTAAAATCTGACTTTATTTTCGTAAAAAATTATATAAATATTTGCTTCCGCGTCCGAATATTTTATTCTTCATCATATTTTAGCTAAAAGAAAACATTGCAACAAGAAAATTGTTATTTCAAGTGTGGTAGGTATACTAGAATCCAGCCCATGTAGCTTACAATATACAACGTATTTATCAAGAATAGGTAAAATCTGACTTTTTTTTGTACAAAATCATATAAATATATGCTTTCGCGCCCGAATTTTATAATTTTTTATCATATTTTACCTAAAAGAAAACATTGCAACAAGAAAATTTCTATTTCTTACAATATACAACGTATTTAACAAGATTAGGTAAAATCAGACTTTATTTTTGTAAAAAATTACATAAAATTTGGTTCCGCGCCCGAATTTTATATTTCTTCATCATATTTTAGCTAAAAGAAATCGATGCAACAAGATAATTGCTATTTCAAGTGTGGTGGGTATTCTAGAATTCAGCCCATGTAGCTTACAATATACAACGTATTCATCAAGGAAAAGTAAAATCTGACATTATTTTTGTAAAAATACATATAAATATTTGCTTCTACGCCCGAATTTTATAATTTTTCATCATATATTAGCTAAAAGTAAACATTGCAACAAGAAAATTGCTATTTCAAGTGTGGTAGGTATTCTACAATCCAGCCCATGTAGCTTACAATATACAACGTATTCATCAAGAATAGGTAAAATCTGACTATATTTTTGTAAAAAATCATTTAATTATTTGGTTCTGCGCCCGAATTTTATAATTTTTCATCATATATTAGCTAAAAGAAAACATTGCAACAAGAAAATTGCTATTTCAAGTGTGGTAGGTAGTCTAAAATCCAGCCCATGTAGCATAAAATATACAACGTATTCATTAAAATAACACCCAAACATTGAATGTTTACTTTCTGATTAGTACCACGTTTTGGTCACTTTTGCATGTCCAATGCTAAAATTATTCATAGTATAGATCCTAAAGCATGAATATGAATGTTTTAACAAAAATATCTATTTCAAGAATAGGTAAAATCTGACTTTATTTTTGTAAAATATTATACAAATATTTGCTTCCGCACCTGATTTTTATAATTCATTATCAAATTTTAGCTAGAAGAAATCGATGCAACATGATAATTGCTATTTCAAGTGTGGTAGGTATTCTAGAATCCAGCCCATGTAGCTTACAATATACAACGTATTCATCAAGGAAAGGTAAAATCTGACATTATTTTTGTAAAAATACATATAAATATTTGCTTCCGCGCACGAATTTAATAATTTTTCATCATATTTCAGCTAAAAGAAAACATTGCAACAAGAAAATTGGTATTTCAAGTGTGATAGGTATTCTAGAAACCAGCCCATGTAGCTTACAATATGCAACGTATTTATCAAGAATAGGTAAAATCAAACTTTATTTTTGTAGAAAATTATATAAATATTTGCTTCCGCGCCTAAAATTTATAATTCTTCATCATATTTTAGCAAAAAGATTACATTGCAACAAGAAAATTGCTATTTCAAGTGTGGTAATAATTCTAGAATCTAGCCCATGTAGCTTACAATATACAACGTATTCATCAATAATAGGTAAAATCTGACTTAATTTTTGTAATAAATCATACAAATATTTGCTTCCGCGCCCGAATTTCATAATTCTTCATTATATTTTATCTAAAAGAAAACATTGCAAAACGAAAATTGCTATTTCAATTGTGGTAGGTATTCTAGAATCCAGCCAATGTAGCTTACAATATACAACGTATTCATTAAAATGACACCCGAAAATTGAATTTTTATCATCTAGTTTGTACCACGTTTTGGTCACTTTTGGATGTCTAATGCTAAAATTATCCATAGTATAGATTCTAAAGCATGAATATGAATGTTTTATCAAAAATATCCATTTAAAGAATAGGTAATATATGACTATATTTTTGTAAAAAATCATATAAAAATTTGCTTCCGCGTCCGAATTTTAAAATTCTTTATCATATTTTAGCTAAAAGAAGACATTGCAACAAGAAAATTGCTATTTCAAGTGTGGTAATGATTCTAGAATCAAGCCCATGTAGCTTACAATATACAACGTATTCATTAAAATGGCATCCAAAAATTGAATGTTTACTATTTGATTGGTACCACGTTATGGTCACTTTTGCATGTCCAATGCTTAAAACCATCCATAGTATAGATCCTAAAGCATGAATATGAATGTTTTAACAAAAATATCCATTTCAAGACTAGGTAAAATCTTTTTAAAAAAAATCATATAATTATTTGCTTTCGCGCCTAAATTTTATAATTCTTCATCATAATTAAGCTAAAAGAGAACATTGCAACAAGAATAACGCTATTTCAAGTGAGGTAGTTATTCTAGAATCCAGCCCTTGTAGCTTACAATATACAACGTATTCATTAAAATGACACCCGAATATTGAATGTTTATTATCTAATTAGTTTCACGTTTTGGTCCCTTTTGCATGTCCAATGCTAAAATTATCCATAGTATAGATCCCAAAGCATGAATATGAATGTTTAACAAAAATATCCATTTCAAGAATAAGTGAAACCTGACTTTATTTTTGTAAAAAATCATATAAATATTTGCTTCCGCGTCCGAATTTTATAATTCTTCATCATATTTTAGCTAAAAGAATACATTGCAACAAGAAAATTTCTATTTAAAGTGTGGTAGGTATTCTAGAATCCAGCCCATGTAGCTTAAATTATACAACGTATTCATCAAACACAGATAAAATCTGACTTTATTTTTGTAAAAAATCAAATAAATATTTGCTTCCGCGCCGGAACTTTATAATTCTCCATCATATTTTAGCTAAAAGAATACATTGCAACAAGAAAATTAATATTTCAAGTGTGGTAGGTATTCTAGAATCCAGTCCATGTAGCTTACAATATACAACGTATTTATCAAGCATAGGTAAAATCTGACTTTATTTTTGTAAAAAATCATATAAATATTTGCTTCCGCGCCCGAATTTTATAATTCTTCATCATATATTAGTTAGAAGAAAACATTGCAACAAGAAAATTGCTATTTCAAATGTGGTAGGTATTCTAGAATCCAGCCCTTGTATTCATCAAGAATAGGTAAAATCTAACTTTATTTTTGTAAAAAATCATATAAATATTTTCTTCCACGCCCGAATTTCATATTTCTTTATCACATTTTAGCTAAAAAGAAAACATTGCAACAAGAAAATTGCTATTTCAAGCGTGGTAGGTATTCTAGATTCCAGCCCATGTAGCTTACAATACACAACGTATTCATCAAGAATACGTAAATTCTGACTTCATTTTTGTAAAAAATCATATAAATATTTGCTTTCGAGCACGAATATTATAATTTTTCTTCATATTTTAGCTAAAAGGAAACATTGCAACAAGAAAATTGCTATTTCATGTGTGGTAGGTATTCTAGAATCCAGCCTATGTAGCTTACAATATACAAAGGTATTAATTAAAATGACACCCGAAAAAAAATGTTTATTATCTGATTGGTACCACGTTATGGTCACTTTTGTATGTTCAATGCTTAAAACCATCCATAGTATAGATCCTAAAGCATGAATATGAATGTTTTGACAAATATATCCATTTTAAGAATAGCTAAAATCTGACTTTATTTTTGTAAAAAATCATATAAACATTTGCTTCCACGCCCGAATTTTATAATTCTTCATCATATATTAGTTAGAAGAAAACATTTCAACAAGAAAATTGCTATTTCAAGTGTAGTAGGTATTCTAGAATCCAGCCCATGTATTCATCAAGAATAGGTAAAATCTGACTTTTTTTAAAATCATATAAATATTTTCTTCCGCGCCCGAATTTTATATATCTTTATCACATTTTAGCTAAAAAGAAAACATTGCAACAAGAAAATTGCTATTTCAAGCGAGGTAGGTATTCTAGAATCCTGCCCATGTAGCTTACAATATACAACGTATTCATCAAGAATAGTTAAAATCTGACTTTATTTTAGTAAAAAATCATATAAATATTTGCTTTCGAGCACGAATATTATAATTTTTCTTCATATTTTAGCTAAAAGGAAACATTGCAACAAGAAAATTGCTATTTCAAGTGCGGTAGGTATTCTAGAATCCAGCCTATGTAGCTTACAATATACAAAGGTATTCATTAAAATGACACCCGAAAAAAAAAGTTTATTATCTAATTGGTACCAGGTTATGGTTACTTTTATATGTGCAATGCTTAAAACTATCCATAGTATAGATCCTAAACCATAAATATGAATGTTTTAACAAAAATATCCATTTCAAGAATAGGTAAAATCTGACTTTATTTTTGTAAAAAATCATATAAATATTTTCTTCCGCGCCCGAATTTTATATTTCTTTATCACATTTTAGATAAAAAGAAAACATTGCAACAAGAAAATTGCTATTTCAGGCGTGGTAGGTATTCTAGAATCCAGCCCATGTAGCTTACAATACACAACGTATTCATCAAGAATAGGTAAAATCTGACATTAATTTTGTAAAAAATCATATAAATATTTGCTTCCGCGCCCGAATTTTATAATTCTTTATCAAATTTTAGCAAAAAGAAAACATTGCAACAAGAATATTGCTATTTCAAGGGTGGTAGGTATTCTAGAATCAAGCCCATGTAGCTTAAAATATACAACGTATTAATCAAGAATAGGTAAAAACCGACTTTATTTTTGTAAAAAATCATATAAATATTTGCTTTCGCGCCCGAATTTTATAATTCTTCATCAAATTTTAGCTAAAAGAAAACATTGCAACAAGAAAATTGCTATTTCAAGTGTGGTAGGTATTCTAGAATCCAGCCCATGTATCTTACAATATACAACGTATTCATTAAAATGACAACCGAAAATTGAATGTTTATTATCTGATTGGTACCACGTTTTAGTCACTTTTGCATGTACAATGCTTAAAACCATCCATAATATAGATCCAAAAGCATGAATATGAATGTTTCAACAAAAATGTCCATTTCAAGAATAGGTAAAATCTGACTTTATTTTTGTAAAAAATCATATAAATATTTGCTTCCGCGCTCGAATTTTATAATTCTTTATCAAATTTAAGTTAAAAGAAAACATTGCAACAAGAAAATTGCTATTTCAAGTGTGGTAGATATTCAAGAAAAAAGTAAAATCTGACTTTATTTTTGTAATAATACATATAAATATTTGCTTCCGAGCCTGAATTTTATAATTTTTAATCATATTTTAGGTAAAAGAAAACATTGCAACAAGAAAATTGCTATTTCAAGTGTGGTAGGTATTCTAGTATCCAGCCCATGTAGCTTACAATATACAACGTATTCTTTAAAATTACACCCGAAAATTGAATTTTTATTGTCTGATTGGTACCACGTTTTGGTCACTTTTGCATGTCTGATGCTTAAAACCATCCATTGTATAGATCCTAAAGCATGAATATGAATGTTTTGACAAATATATCCATTTCAAGAATAGCTAAAATCTGACTTTATTTTTGTAAAAAATCATATAAACATTTGCTTCCACGCCCGAATTTTATAATTCTTCATCATATATTAGTTAGAAGAAAACATTTCAACAAGAAAGTTGCTATTTCAAGTGTGGTAGGTATTCTAGAATCCAGCCCATGTATTCATCAAGAATAGGTAAAATCTGACTTTTTTTAAAATCATATAAATATTTTCTTCTGCGCCCGAATTTTATATATCTTTATCACATTTTAGCTAAAAAGAAAACATTGCAACAAGAAAATTGCTATTTCAAGCGAGGTATGTATTCTAGAATCCAGCCCATGTAGCTTACAATATACAACGTATTCATCAAGAATAGGTAAAATCTGACTTCATTTTAGTAAAAAATCATATAAATATTTGCTTTCGAGCACGAATATTATAATTTTTCTTCATATTTTAGCTAAAAGGAAACATTGCAACAAGAAAATTGCTATTTCAAGTGCGGTAGGTATTCTAGAATCCAGCCTATGTAGCTTACAATATACAAAGGTATTCATTAAAATGACACCCGAAAAAAAAAGTTTATTATCTAATTGGTACCAGGTTATGGTCACTTTTATATGTGCAATGCTTAAAACTATCCATAGTATAGATCCTAAACCATAAATATGAATGTTTTAACAAAAATATCCATTTCAAGAATAGGTAAAATCTGACTTTATTTTTGTAAAAAATCATATAAATATTTGCTTCCGCGCCCGAATTTTACAAATTTTCAATATATTTGGCATGCCTTGCCTAGAGTAGACGTGCTTTTTTTTCGCTCCGCTGTGTTTTTATAAGTGCTGCACTATTTTATTTTTTATATCGGTGTATATATTTATTTACATAATTTTCTCCGTATACCTTTTTGTGATCTACAATGTCCGCAACGAGAGATTTTTCTGCTATTGTTGAGCGCACAATCAGCTCTCTATTATCAAACGATAATTTTGTCGGTAAGCTCTTAGACAAGCTTATTGATCGTTTTGATAAGAAGTTGGAGGAGCAAAAATCCCACTACGAAGGAGTCATCATCGAATTAACATCTCAAGTTAAATTATTGAAGGATCCGTTTATTTGGTGTCTCTGAAGTGGTTGGTGAAAATACTGAAGATGTTGTGTGTTCTGTGTTGAATGAAAAGTTCTAATGTGGTGCCAGATATGATAGATCGATGTCATCGTACCGGTAAGAGGGATTCAACTATAAACAATATATCCAAACCTCGCCCCATAATCATTAAATTCACCTCTTATAAACACCGTTCAGCTGTACTACAAAATCGTAGGAAACTTAAAGGTACTGGAATCACTATAAAAGAAGATCTCACTAAAAACAGACTTGAGTTATTAAAATTAGCGTCCATAAAATTTGGTTTTAAAAATGTATGGTCTAATGACGGTGTTATTTTTGATAAAATTGGCAGAACAATAAAGAGAGTTACACTTGTGGATTTATAAATGTATTATAAATTTGCGTTAATTAAATTTGGAGCGTCAAATGCTATGCTTTATATTGCATTTGATTCTATATTTTATTTCAAATTGTATTTTTAAAGTTGATTCTTAATTTATTCAAACTTTATCTAGTGTCAATAACCTTTTAAAGAAATATTAGCAAGATATTTCCAATTCAATTTAATTATTTTTTATTTAAATACACACATTTCATACACTGCAAAGTTTACTTGTCTATTTTTATACTTATTTATTTTTTGTTACACATTTGAATGTCAAATTCACTAACTATTTATTATCAAAACGTTAGAGGATTGACACACTCAGGAGTGGCAAAATTCGAGGAGGTGGCGTTTTATGTGCTATTAACAATAAATTTAAATCTCAGTCTGTCAATTTCTCTTTACACCCTTCTTCTCTTTCTGATCTAGTTTGTGTAAAAGTTCATCTTTCTCCCAGTATCTTCATCTTTATTATTGTTGTCTATTTACCTCCACCTGTACCTATTGAGCAGCTAAATTACAATTTTGATTGTCTTGAATTGCTTCTTAATATATCAAATTCTAATTTTATTATTGTAGGTGATTTAAATATACCTAATTTAGTTAATAGAGGCAATTGTGGTGATAATCTTACTTCTAATTTTATAAACTTTACAGTATTTTTAAATGCATGTCAATACAATAACTTTGTTAATACTAAAGCTAGAATATTGGATGTAGTTGTTAGTAATTTACCCTGCACTGTTACCCATGATCTTGATCCACTTGTTGATGAAGACTCACATCATCCTGCTTTATCGGTTTCATTAAATTTTAACTGTATTATTAAATTCCCTAATGTTACTTTCAATCGTAATTCCCCAACCTACAATTTTTCAGCTGCCAATTATTACTTCTTATATAATTTACTGTCGCAAATTGATTGGAACTTTCTTAGACAATATGATGATCTCGATACTGCTTTTAATAAATTTTACTCATTAATATATGACGTTTTTGAGAAATGTATACCGAAATATAACATGCGTCCTTCTAATTATCCACCATGGTTCAACACTGACATTATTAATAAAATAAAACTAAAACATCATTATCGCAAGCTATATAAAATCTATAAAAATGAACAATATTTAACTGAATTTAAACAATTACGTACAACTATTAAAAAACAAATTAACATCGAATACAACAAATATATTAATAATGTTGAATCTACAGTATCCTCTGATCTGATTAATTATAAAAAACGATTTTCTAGTTTCCCCGGATGTATGAAACTTCATGATCATAAGTACGTTAACACACCTGGCATAGTACAGGGTTTCGCCGACTTCTTTGCCAGTGTTTATATTTCATCCGAACAGCAAAACTACTCAACTTCAAACACTAAGGTAGATAACTGTACACACAACATTGTTAATATTTCTTATGTCACGGATGATCATATTTTGAAAGCAATTAAATGTTTAAAACCTAGTCGTAATCCTGGACCTGATAATTTACCAGCATATATTATTAAGGCCTGTAGTCACATATTTCTTGAACCATTAAAATATTTGTTCAACTTTTCTATCAAAAGTACAGTCTTTCCCTCTATTCTTAAATCTTCTTTTATAAGTCCAATTTTCAAATCAGGTGACGTATCTGATATCACTAATTATCGTCCAATTAGTATTTTATCAAATATCTTAAAATTTTTTGAATCTATTCTCTACAAACAGATATACAGCAGTGTTGAAAATCTTATTTCAGTTTATCAACATGGTTTCGTAAAGGGCAGATCTACAACAACTAATTTAATAAATTTTACTGAATATGCATTAAATTCTTTACATGATAATTCTCAACTTGATGTTATTTATACCGATTTCAGAAAAGCTTTTGATACAATTAATCACTCTGTCCTTCTTAAAAATTACAAACTAATTTTAATTTTTCTTCTGATCTTATTACTCTTCTTCAATCTTACCTTCAGTCTAGAACTCTTAAAGTACGTATTAATAACTATAACTCTTCACCTTATATTGCCACTTCTAGTGTGTCTCAAGGGTCTAATCTTAGTCCATTATTGTTTGTTTTATTCATTAACGATATCGCTGATATTGTCAAGAATTCCGAAATTCTGCTGTACGCTGATGATTTAAATTTTTTTAGAATCATTAACAGTTTACAAGATTGTATTCTTTAACAAAATGATTTAAACAGATTATTAACTTGGTCTCGATCATCCAAATTATTTTTTAACTTTAGTAAATGTAAGTTGATGAGCTATATTGTCAAAACATTCGTTTATACTTATCCATACATCTTGGAGAACACTTATCTTGAAAGAATATAACAATTTAAGGATCTTGGAGTGATTTTTGATAGCAAGTTATCTTACAATTTACATATTGAGTAACTTAAAAAAATCTTGTTTAAAAACATTAGGGTTCATTATAAGGTCTTGTAAACCGTTTCATAATTTGTATGCTCTCCAACGTTTATATTATTCATTAGTTAGATCAAAATTGGAATATTGTTCACAAATATGAAATCCAATTTATAATAAATATTCTATTCAACTTGAATCTATTCAAAAACGATTTCTTAATTATTGATATTATAAGAAACATAACCAATATCCCAGCTATGATAAAGACTATGATTCTTTATTAACTGAATTCAAAATTATTTCCCTCTTCAATAGACGTAAAATACAACCCTGTTTATTTCTCTATAAAGTTTTGAATAATGTTATTAATGACAGCTCTATTAAAGGTCATCTTTTCTTAAATATTCCCCGCAAAACCTCTAGAAAAAAGCTTGCGTTTCACTGTAACAGAGCTATGAAATAAAATCACCTTTATTTCAAATGTGTAATATTTTCAATGTTATTACTTGCAGTAATGATATATTTGCTGACACCTTTCGTGCATTCAGACGAAGTTTGATTAATTATTTTACATCTGTAAAAATTTAATTTAAAATTGTATATATTAATAAAATGAACTTTTCCTTTGTAATTTGTATTTTTTCTTGTATGTATTGCAATTTTGTGCAAGGCTTTTGTTATTATACTTCTCTTATAATTGACCTTTAATTGGAACTTATGTTCTGTAGGATAAATTGTTCAATAAATAAATAAAATATTTTAGCTAAAAGAAAACATTGCAACAAGAAAATTGCTATTTCAAGTATGGTAGGTATTCTAGAATCCAGCCCATGTAGCATACAATATACAACGTATTCATCAAGAGAAGGTAAAATCTGACTTTATTTTTGCAAAAACACATACAAATATTTGCTTCCGCGCCCGAATTTTATAATTTTTCATCATATTTTAGCTAAAAGAAAACATTGCAACAAAAAATTGCTACTTCAAGTGTGGTAGGTATTCTAGAATCCAGCCCATGTAGCTTACAATATACAACGTATTCATTAAAATGACACCCGAAAATTGATTGTTGATTATCAGATTGGTACCACGTTTTGGTCACTTTTGCATGTCCAATGGTAAAATTATTTATAATATAGATCCTAAAGCATGAAAATGAATGTTTTAACAAAAATATCCATTTCAAGATTAGGTAAAATCTGACTTTATTTTTGTAAAAAATCATATAAATATTTGCTTTTGCGTCCGAATTTTATTATTCTTAATCATATTTTAGCTAAAAGAAAACATTGCAACAAAAAAATTGCTATTTCAAGTGTGATAGGTATTCTAGAATCCAGCACATGTAGCATACAATATACAACGTATTCATCAAGAAAAGGTAAAATCTGACTTTATTTTTGTAAAAAATCATATAAATATTTGCTTCCGCGAATTTTATTATTCTTTTTCATATTTTAGCTAAAAGAAAACATTGCAACAAGAAAATTGCTATTTCAAGTGAGGCAGGTATTCTAGAATCCACCCAATATACAACGTATTCATTAAAATGACACCCGAAAATTGAATGTTTATTATCTGATTGGTACCACGTTTTGGTCACTTTTGCATGTCCAATGGTAAAATTATCCATAATATAGATCCTAAAGCATGAAAATGAATGTTTTAACAAAAATATCCATTTTAAGATTAGGTAAAATCTGACTTTATTTTTGTAAAAAATCATATAAATATTTGCTTTCGCGCCCGAATTTTATAATTCTTCATCATAATTTAGCTAAAAGAAAACATTGCAACAAGAAAATTGCTATTTCAAGTGTGGTAGGTATTCTAGAATCCAGCCCATGTAGCTTACAATATACAACGTATTCATCAAGAAAAGGAAAATCTGATTTTATTTTTGTAAAATTCGTATAAATATTTGCTTCCGCGCTCGAATTTCATAATTTTTCAACATATTTTAGATAAAAGAAAACATTGCAACAAGAAAATTGCTATTTCAAGTGTGGTAGGTATTCAAGAATCCAGCCCATGTAGATTACAATATATAACGTATTCATTAAAATGGCACCCAAAAATTGAATGTTTATTATCTGATTGGTACCACGTTTTAGTCACTTTTGAATGTCCAATGCTTAAAACCATCCATAGTATAGATCCTAAAGCATGAATATGAATATTTTAACAAAAATATCTATTTCAAGAATAAGTAAAATCTGACTTTATTTTTGTAACAAATCATATAAATATTTGCTTCCGCGCCCGAATTTTATTATGAAGGAATCCATAGGCACCTGCTCTACAATTTTTCAGGCTGAGATTTTTGCAATAAATCTCTGTGCTTACATAAACCTAGATAAAGGTCTAAAAGGAGCATTAATAAATATAATGTCAGACAGCCAGGCAGCTTTTAAGGCATTGAATGCCTTTACATGTAAATCAAAGCTAGTCTGGAACTGCAGGGAGACCCTTCAATTGCTATCCGAAGCAAACCACGTCACCCTATGGTGGGTACCAGGGTAGGAGGGAATCCTAGAAAACGAGAAAGCTGATGAACTTGCAAAAAAAGGGGCTAAACTTTCATACCACGGACCGGAACCTTCATGTGGTCTTCCACAAAGCCACTATAAGAAGGTGGTCAAAAACTGGGAGAAATCTGACATATGCTCATATTGGAAAAATTTTCCGGGCCTCAATCAAGCTCGGAAATTCATTTCTTCAGCTTCGACAAACGCCAAAGAGTTACTAGCTCTCAGCAAAAACGATCTTAATATAATGACAGGAATTCTCACTGGCCACTGTCATTTAAAGTACCATTTGCACAAAATTGGTATATCTGAAAATGAAACCTGTCGACTCTGTGAAGAGGACTAAGAATCGTCGGAACACATACTGTGTGAATGTCCAGCCGTAACTGTGCAGAGATTCAATCAACTAGGTAAGAGGTATCTTACGGCAGATAAAATCAAGAACTTGACTCCTGGAGCCATAATCGGCTTCATCAAAAACCTGGATCTACTTCCGAAAAACTAAGTAAGGGCTGTGTTACAATAGATCTTTTAGGTCGCGTTGACAAAAAGCGACAAATCGCTTAAACACTCATATACATACAACATACAATACAATGAACATGAATGTTTTAACAAAAATATCCATTTCAAGAATAGGTAAAATCTGACTTTATTTTTGTAAAAAATCATATAAATATTTTCTTCCGCGCCCGTATTTTATAATTTTTCATCATATTTTAGCTAAAAGAAATCATTGCAACAAGAAAATTGCTATTTCAAGAGTAGTAGGTATTCTAGAATCCAGCCTATGTAGCTTTCAATATACAACGTATTCATCAAGAATAAGTAAAATGTGACTTTATTTTTGTAAAAAATCATATAAATATTTGCTTCCGCGCAGGAATTTTATAATTCTTCATCATATTTTAGCTAAAAGAAAACATTGCAACAAGAAAATTGCTATTTCAACTGTGGTAGGTAATCTTGAATCCAGCCCAAGTAGCTTACAATATACAACGTAATCATCAAGAATACGTAAAATCTGACTATATTTTTGTAAAAAATTATATAATTATTTGCTTTCGCGCCCTAATTTTATAATTCTACATCATAATTTAGCTAAAAAAAACATTGCAACAAGAAAATTGCTTTTTCAAGTGTGGTATGTATTCTAGAATCCAGCCCATGTAGCTTACAATATACAACGTATTCATCAAGAAAAGGAAAATCTGACTTTATTTTTGTAAAATTCATATAAATATTTGCTTCAGCGCTCGAATTTCATAATTTTTCAACATATTTTAGAAAGAAAACATTGCAACAAGAAAATTGCTATTTCAAGTGTGGTAGGTATTCAAGAATCCAGCCCATGTAGCTTACAATATACAACGTATTCATTAAAATGACACCCAAAGATTTAATGTTTATTATCTGATTAGTACCACGTCTTGGTTACTTTTGCATGTCCAATGCTTAAAACGATCCATAGTATAGATCCTAAAGCATGAATATAAATGTTTTAACAAAAATAACCATTACAAGAATAGGTAATATCTGACTTAATTCTTGTAAAAAATCATATAAATATTTGCTTTCGCGCCCAAATTGTATAATTCTTCGTCATATTTTAGGTAAAAGAAAACATTGCAACAAGAAAATTGCTATTTCAAGTGTGGTAGGTATTCTAGAATCCAGCCCATGTAGCTTACAATATACAACGTATTCATTTAAATGACACCCGAAAATTGAATTTTTATTATCTAAATGGTACCACGTTTTGGCCACTTTTGCATGTCCAGTGCTTAAAACCATTCATAGTATATATCGTAAAGCATGAATATGAATGTTTTAACAAAAATATCCATTTCAAGAATAGGTAAAATCTGACTTTATTTTTGTAAAAAAAAATATAAATATTTGCTTCCGCGCCCGAATTTTATAATTCTTCATCATATTTTAGCTAAAAGAATACATTGCAATAAGAAAATTGCTATTTCAAGTGTGGTAGGTATTCTAGAATCCAGCCCATGTAGCTTACAATATACAACGTATTCATCAAGAAAAGGTAAAGTCTGACTTTATTTTTGTGAAAAATGGTATAAATATTTGCTTCCGCGCCCGAATTTTATAATTGTTCATCATATTTTAGCTAAAAGAAAACATTGCAACAAGAAAATTGCTATTTCAAGTTTGGTAGGTATTTTAGAATCCAGCCCATGTAGCTTACAATATAACATTATTCATTAAAATGACACCCGAAAATTAAATGTTTTTTATCTGATTGGTACCACGTTTTATTCACTTTAGCATGTCCAATGCTTAAAATCATCCATAGTATAGATCCTAAAACATGAATATGAATGTTTTAACTAAAATATCCATTTCAAGGATAGGTAAAATCTGGCTTCATTTTTGTAAAAAATCATATAAATATTTGCTTCCGCGCCCGAATTTTATAATTCTTCATCATATTTTAGCTAAAAGAAAACATTGCAACAGGAAAATTGCTATTTCAAGTGTGGTAGGTATTCTAGAATCCAGCACATGTAGCTTTCAATATACAACGTATTCATCAAGAAAATGTAAAATCAGACTTTATTTTTGTAAAAAATCATATAAATATTTGCTTTCGCGTCCAAATTTTATAATTTTTCATCATATTTTAGCTAAAAGATAACATTGCAACAAGATAATTGCTTTTTTAAGTGTGGTAGGTATTCTAGAATCCAGCCCATGTAGCTTACAATATACAACGTATTCCTCAAGAATAGGTAAAATCTGAATTATTTTTGTAAAAAATCATATAAATATTTGCTTTCGCGACCGAATTTTATAATTCTTCATCATATTTTAGCTAAAAGAGAACATTGCAACAAGAAAATTGCAATTTCGATTGTGGTAGGTATTCTAGAATGCAACCCATGTAGCTTACAATATACAACGTATTCATCGAGGATAGGTAAAATCTGACTTTATTTTTGTAAAAAACCTTATAAATACTTGCTTCTGCGCCCAAATTTTATAATTATTTATCATGTTTTAGCTAAAAGAAAACATTGTAACAAGAAAATTGCTATGGCAAGTGTGGTAGGTATTCTAGAATCCAGCCCATGTAGCTTACGATATACAACGTATTCATTAAAATGACATTCGAAAATTGAATGATTATTATCTTACTGGTACCACGTTTTGGTCACTTTTGCATGTCCAATGCTAAAATTATCCATAGTATAGATCCTAAAACATGAATATGAATGTTTTAACTAAAATATCCATTTCAAGAATAGGTAAAATCTGGCATCATTTTTGTAAAAAATCGTATAAATATTTGCTTCCGCGCCCGAATTTTATAATTCTTCATTATATTTTAGCTAAAAGAAAACATTGCAACAAGAAAATTGCTATTTGAAGTGTAGTAGGTATTCTAAAATCCAGCCCATGTAGCTTACAACATACAACGTATTCATCAAAAATAAGTAAAATCTGACATTATTTTTGTAAAAAATTTATATAAATATTTGCTTCCGCTCCCGAATTTTATAATTCTTCATCATATTTTAGCTAAAGGAAAACATTGCAACAAGAAAATTGCTATTTCAAGTTTGGTAGGTATTCTAAAATCCAGCCCATGTAGCTTACAACATACAACGTATTCATTAAAAATAAGTAAAATCTGACATTATTTTTGTAAAAAAATTATATAAAAATTTGCTTCCGCGCCCGAATTTTATAATTCTTCATAATATTTTAGCTAAAAGGAAACATTACTTTAAGAAAATTGCTATTTCAAGTTTGGTAGGTATTCTAGAATCCAGCCCATGTAGCTTACAACATAAAACGTATTCATCAAAAATAGGTAAAATCTGACTTTATTTTTGTAAAAAATTATATAAATATTTGCTTCCGCGCCCGAATTTTATATTTCTTCATCATATTTTAGCTAAAAGAAAAATTGCAACAAGAAAATTGCTATTTCAAGTCTGGTAGGTTATCTAGAATCCAGCCCATGTAGCTTACAATATACAACGTATTCATCGAGAACAGGTAAAATCTGACTTTATTTTTGTAAAAAATCAAATAAATATTTGCTTCTGCGCCCGAATTTTATAATTTTTCATCATATTTTAGCTAAAAGAAAACATTGTAACAAGAAAATTGTTATGTCAAGTATGGTAGGTATTCTAGAATACAGCCCATGTAGCTTACGATATACAACGTATTCATTAATATGACACCTGAAAATTGAATGATTATTATCTGACTTGTACCACGTTTTGGTCACTTTTGCATGTCCAATGCTAAAATTATCCATAGTATAGATCCTAAAGCATGAATATGAATGTTTTAACAAAAATATCCATTTCAAGGATAGGTAAAATCTGACGTTATTTTTGTAAAAAATCATATAAATATTTGCTTCCGCACCCGAATTTTATAATTCTTTATCATATTTTAGCTAAAAGAAAGCATTGCAATAAGAAAATTGCTATTTCAAGTGTGGTAGGTATTCTAGAATCCAGCCCATGTAGCTTAAAATATACAACGTATTCATCAAGAAAAGGTAAAATCTGACTTTATTTTTGTGAAAAATGTTATAAATATTTGCTTCCGCGACCGAATTTTATAATTGTTCATCATATTTTAGCTAAACGAAAACATTGCAACAAGAAAATTGCTATTTCAAGTTTGCTAGGTATTTTAGAACATTATTCATTAAAATGACACCTGAAAATTGAATGTTTATTATCTCATTGGTACCACGTTTTGGTCACTTTAGCATGTCCAATGCTTAAAATCATCCATAGTATAGATCCTAAAACATGAATATGAATGTTTTAACTAAAATATCCATTTCAAGGATAGGTCAAATCTGGCTTCATTTTTGTAAAAAATCATATAAATATTTGCTTCCGCGCCCGAATTTTATAATTCTTCATCATATTTTAGCTAAAAGAAAACATTGAAACAAAAAAATTGCTATTTCAAGTATGGTAGGTAATCTAGAATCCAGCCCATGTAGCTTTCAATATACAACGTATTCATCAAGAAAATGTAAAATCAGACTTTATTTTTGTAAAAAATCATATAAATATTTGCTTCCGCGCCCAAATTTTATAATTTTTCATCATATTTTAGCTAAAAGATAACATTGCAACAAGAAAATTGCTATTTCAAGTGCGGTAGGTATTTTAGAATCCAGCCCATGTAGCTTACAATATACAACGTATTCCTCAAGAATAGGTAAAATCTGAATTATTTTTGTAAAAAATCATATAAATACTTGCTTCTGCGCCCGAATTTTATAATTCTTCATCATGTTTTAGCTAAAAGAAAACATTGTAACAAGAAAATTGTTATGGCAAGTGTGGTAGGTATTCTAGAATCCAGCCCATGTAGCTTACGATATACAACGTATTCATTAAAATGACACCCGAAAATTGAATGATTATTATCTGACTGGTACCACGTTTTGGTCACTTTTGCATGTCGAATGCTAAAATTATCCATAGTATAGATCCTAAAGTATGAATATGAATGTTTTAACAAAAATATACATTTCAAGAATAGGTAAAATCTGACATAATTTTTGTAAAAAATAATATAAATAGTTGCTTCCGCGCCCGAATTTTATAATTCTTCATCATATTTTAGCTAAAAGAAAACATTGCAACAAGAAAATTGCTATTTCAAGTGTAGTAGGTATTCTAGAATCCAGCCCATGTAGCTTAAAATATACAACATATTCATCAAGAAAAGGTAAAATCTGACTTTATTTTTGTAAAAAATCATATAATTATTTGCTTCCGCTCCCGAATTTTATAATTCTTCATCATATTTTAGCTAAAGGAAAACATTGCAACAAAAAAATTGCTATTTCAAGTTTGGTAGGTATTCTAGAATCCAGCCCATGTAGCTTACAACATACAACGTATTCATCAAAAATAGGTAAAATCTGACTTTATTTTTGTAAAAAAATTTATAAATATATACTTCCGCGCCCGAATTTTATAATTCTTCATTATGTTTTAGCTAAAAGAAAACAATGCAATAAGAAAAATTGCTATTTTAAGTGTGGTAGGTATTCTAGAATCCAGCCCATGTAGCTTACAATATACAACTTATTTATTAAGAATAGGTAAAATTTGACTCTATTTTTGTAAAAACTCATATAAATATTTGCTTCCGCGTCCGAATTTTATAATTCTTTATCATGTTTTAGCTAAAAGAAAACATGGCAAAAAGAAAATTGCTATTTCAAGTGTGGTAGGTATTCTAGAATCCAGCCCATGTAGCTTACAATATACAACGTATTCATCGAGAACAGGTAAAATCTGACTTTATTTTTGTAAAAAATCATATAAATATTTGCTTCTGCGCCCGAATTTTATAATTTTTCATCATGTTTTAGCTAAAAGAAAACATTGTAACAAGAAAATTGCTATGTCAAGTATGGTAGGTATTCTAGAATACAGCCCATGTAGCTTACGATATACAACGTATTCATTAAAATGACACCCGAAAATTGAATGATTATTATCTGACGGGTACCACGTTTTGGTCACTTTTGCATGTCCAATGCTAAAATTATCCATAGTATAGATCCTAAAGTAAGAATATGAATGTTTTAACAAAAATATCCATTTTAAGAATAGGTAAAATCTGACTTAATTTTTGTAAAAAATATTATAAATATTTGCTTCCGCGCCCGAATTTTATAATTCTTTATCATATTTTAGCTAAAAGAAAACATTGCAATAAGAAAATTGCTATTTCAAGTGTGGTGGGTATTCTAGAATCCAGTCCATGTAGCTTACAACATACAACGTATTCATCAAGAAAAGGTAATATCTGACTTTATGTTTGTAAAAAATCATATAACTATTTGCTTCCGCGCCCGAATTTTATAAATTTTCATCATTTTTAGCTAAAAAAAACATTGCAACAAGAAAATAGCTATTTCAAGTGTGGCAGGTATTCTAGTATCCAGCCCATATAGCTTACATTATACAACGTATTTCTCAAGAATAGGTAAAATCTGACTTTATTTTTGTAAAAAATCTTATAAATTTTTGCATCCGCGCCCGAATTTTATAATTTTTTATCATATTTTAGCTAAAAGAAAACATTGCTACAAGAAAATTGCTATTTCAAGTGTGGTAGGTACTTTAGAATCCAGCCTATGTAGCTTACAATATAACAGTATTCATTAATATGACACCCGAAAATTGAATGTTTATTATCTGATTGGTACCACGTTTTAGTCACTTTTGCATGTCCATTGCTTAAAATCATCCATAGTATAGATCCTACAACATGAATATGAATGTTTTAACAAAAATATCCATTTCAAGGATAGGTAAAATTTGACATTATTTTTGTAAAAAATCATATAAATATTTGCTTCCGCGCCCAAATTTTATAATTTTTCATCATATTTTAGCTAAAAGATAACATTGCAACAAGAAAATTGCTATTTCAAGTGCGGTAGGTATTCTAGAATCCAGCCCATGTAGCTTACAATATACAACGTATTCCTCAAGAATAGGTAAAATCTGAATTATTTTTGCAAAAAATCATATAAATACTTGCTTCTGCGCCCGAATTTTATAATTCTTCATCATGTTTTAGCTAAAAGAAAACATTGTAACAAGAAAATTGTTATGGCAAGTGTGGTAGGTATTCTAGAATCCAGCCCATGTAGCTTACGATATACAACGTATTCATTAAAATGACACCCGAAAATTGAATGATTATTATCTGACTGGTACCAAGTTTTGGTCACTTTTGCATGTCGAATGCTAAAATTATCCATAGTATAGATCCTAAAGTATGAATATAAATGTTTTAACAAAAATATACATTTCAAGAATAGGTAAAATCTGACATAATTTTTGTAAAAAATAATATAAATAGTTGCTTCCGCGCCCGAATTTTATAATTCTTCATCATATTTTAGCTAAAAGAAAACATTGCAACAAGAAAATTGCTATTTCAAGTGTAGTATGTATTCTAGAATCCAGCCCATGTAGCTTAAAATATACAACATATTCATCAAGAAAAGGTAAAATCTGACTTTATTTTTGTAAAAAATCATATAATTATTTGCTTCCGCTCCCGAATTTTATAATTCTTCATCATATTTTAGCTAAAGGAAAACATTGCAACAAAATAATTGCTATTTCAAGTTTGGTAGGTATTCTAGAATCCAGCCCATGTAGCTTACAACATACAACGTATTCATCAAAAATAGGTAAAATCTGACTTTATTTCTGTAAAAAATTTTATAAATATATACTTCCGCGCCCGAAATTTATAATTCTTCATTATGTTTTAGCTAAAAGAAAACAATGCAATAAGAAAATTGCTATTTTAAGTGTGGTAGGTATTCTAGAATCCAGCCCATGTAGCTTACAATATACAACGTATTTATTAAGAATAGGTAAAATTTGACTCTATTTTTGTAAAAACTCATATAAATATTTGCGTCCGCGTCCGAATATTATAATTCTTTATCATGTTTTAGCTAAAAGAAAACATGGCAAAAAGAAAATTGCTATTTCAAGTGTGGTAGGTATTCTAGAATCCAGCCCATGTAGCTTACAATATACAACGTATTCATCGAGAACAGGTAAAATCTGACTTTATTTTTGTAAAAAATCATATAAATATTTGCTTCTGCGCCCGAATTTTATAATTTTTCATCATGTTTTAGCTAAAAGAAAACATTGTAACAAGAAAATTGCTATGTCAAGTATGGTAGGTATTCTAGAATACAGCCCATGTAGCTTACGATATACAACGTATTCATTAAAATGACACCCGAAAATAAATGATTATTATCTGACGGGTACCACGTTTTGGTCACTTTTGCATGTCCAATGCTAAAATTATCTATAGTATAGATCCTAAAGTAAGAATATGAATGTTTTAACAAAAATATCCATTTTAAGAATAGGTAAAATCAGACTTCATTTTTGTAAAAAATATTATAAATATTTGCTTCCGCGCCCGAATTTTATAATTCTTTATCATATTTTAGCTAAAAGAAAACATTGCAATAAGAAAATTGCTATTTCAAGTGTGGTGGGTATTCTAGAATCCAGTCCATGTAGCTTACAACATACAACGTATTCATCAAGAAAAGGTAATATCTGACTTTATGTTTGTAAAAAATCATATAACTATTTGCTTCCGCGCCCGAATTTTATAAATTTTCATCATTTTTTAGCTAAAAAAAACATTGCAACAAGAAAATTGCTATTTCAAGTGTGGTAGGTATTCTAGTATCCAGCCCATATAGCTTACATTATACAACGTATTTCTCAAGAATAGGTAAAATCTGACTTTATTTTTGTAAAAAATCTTATAAATTTTTGCATCCGCGCCCGAATTTTATAATTTTTTATCATATTTTAGCTAAAAGAAAACATTGCAACAAGAAAATTGCTATTTCAAATGTGGTAGGTACTTTAGAATCCAGCCTATGTAGCTTACAATATAACAGTATTCATTAATATGACACCCGAAAATTGAATGTTTATTATCTGATTGGTACCACGTTTTAGTCACTTTTGCATGTCCATTGCTTAAAATCATCCATAGTATAGATCCTACAACATGAATATGAATGTTTTAACAAAAATATCCATTTCAAGGATAGGTAAAATTTGACATTATTTTTGTAAAAAATCATATAAATATTTGCTTCCGCGCCCGAATTTTATAATTCTTCATCATATTTTAGCTAAAAGAAAACATTGCAACAGGAAAATTGGTATTTCAAGTGTGGTAGGTGTTCTAGAATCCAGCCCATGTAGCTTTCAATATACAACGTATTTATCAAGAATAGGTAAAATCTGACTTAATTTTGTAAAAAATCATGTAAATATTTGCTTTTACTCCCGAATTTTATAATTCTTCATCATATTTTCGCTAAAAGAAAATATTGCAACAAGATAATTGCTAATTCAAGTGCGGTAGGTATTCTAGAATCCAGCCCATGTAGCTTACAATATACAACGTATTCATCAAGAATAGGTGAAATCTCACTTATTTTTTGTAAAAAATCATATAAATATTTGCATCCGCGCCCGAATTTTAAAATTTTTTATCATATTTTAGCTAAAACAAAACATTGCAATAAGAAAATTGCTATTTCATGTGTGGTAGGTATTCTAAAATCCTGCCCATGTAGCTTACAATTTACAACGTATTCATTAAAATGACAACCGAAGATTTAATGTTTATTATCTGATTGGTACCACGTTTTGGTCAGTTTTGCATGTCCAATCCTTAAAACCATCCTTAGTATATATACTAAAGCATGAATATGAATGTTTTAACGAAAATATCTATTTCAAGAATAGGTAAAATCAGACTTTATTTTTGTAAAAAGTTATATAAATATTTGCTTCCTTGCCCGAATTTTATAATTCTGCATCATATTGTAACTAAAAGAAAACATTGCAAGAAGAAAATTGCTATTTCAAGTGTGGTAAATATTCTAAAATCCAGCCCATGTAGCTTACAATATACAACGTATTCACTAAAATAACACCCAAAATTGAATGTTTATTATCTGATTGGTACCACGTTTTGGTCACGTTTGCATGTCTAATGCTTAAAACCATCCATAGTATAGATCCTAAAGCATGAATATGAATGTTTTAACAAAAATATCCATTTCAAGAATAGGTAAAATCTGACTTTATTTTTGTAAAAAGTTATATAAATATTTGCTTCCGCTCCCGAATTTTATAATTCTGCATCATATTGTAGCTAAAAGAAAACATTGCAACAAGAAAATTGCTATTTCAAGTGTGGTAGGTATTCTAGTATCCAGCCCATGTAGCTTACAATATACAGCGTATTCATTAAAATGACACCCGAAATTGAATGTTTATTATCTGATTGGTAACACGTTTTGGTCACTTTTGCATGTCCAATGCTTAAAACCATCCTTAGTATAGATACTAAAGCATGAATATGAAAGTTTTAACGAAAATATCTATTTCAAGAATAGGTAAAATCTGACTTTATTTTTGTAAAAAGTTATATAAATATTTGCTTCCTTGCCCGAATTTTATAATTCTGCATCATATTGTAGCTAAATGAAAACATTGCAAGAAGAAAATTGCTATTTCAAGTGTGGTAGGTATTCTAAAATCCAGCCCATATAGCTTACAATATACAACGTATTCACTAAAATAACACCCAAAATTGAATGTTTATTATGTGATTGGTACCACGTTTTGGTCACTTTTGCATGTCCAATGCTTAAAACCATCCATAGTATAGATCCTAAAGCATGAATATGAATGTTTTAACAAAAATATCCATTTCAAGAATAGGTAAAATCTGACTTTATTTTTGTAAAAAATCATATAAATATTTGCTTCCGCGCCCAAATTTTATAATTTTTCATCATATTTTAGTTTAAAGAAAATATTGCAACACGAAATTTGCTATTTCAAGTTTGGTAGGTATTTTAGAATCCAGCCCATGTAGCTTACAATATGCAACGTATTCATCAAGAATGGGTAAAATCTAACTTTATTTTTATAAAAAATCATATAGATATTTGCTTCCGCGCCCGAATTTTATAATTCTTTATCATATTTTAGCTTATAAAAAACATTGCAACAAGAAAATTCTATTTTAAGTGTGGTAGGTATTCTAGAATCCAGCCCATGTAGCTTAAAATATACAACGTATTCATTAAATCGACACCCGAAAATTAAATGTGTATTATCTGATTGGTACCAGGTTTTGGTCACTTTGGATGTCCAATGCTAAAATTATCCATTGTATAGATCCTAAAACATGAATATGAGTGTTTTAACAAAAATATCCATTTCAAGAATAGGTAAAATCTGACTTTATTTTTGTAAAAAATCATATAAATTATTGCTTCCGCGCCCGAATTTTATAATTCTTTATAATATTTTAGCTAAAAGAAAACATTGCAACAAGAAAATTGCTATTTCAAGTGTGGTAGGTATTCTAGAATCCAGCTCATGTAGCTTACAATATACAACGTATTCATCAAGAATGGGTAAAATCTGACTTTATTTTTATAAAAAATCATATAGATATTTGCTTCCGCGCCCGAAATTTATAATTTTTTATCATATTTTAACTAAAAGAAAACATTGCAAGAAGAAAATTGCTATTTTAAGTGTGGTAGGTATTCTAGAATCCAGCCCATGTAGCTTACAATATACAACGTATTCATTAAAATGACACCCGAAAATTAAATGTGTATTATCTGACTGGTACCACGTTTTGGTCACTTTTGCATGTCCAATGTTAAAATTATCCATAGTATAGAGCCTAAAGCATGAATATGGGTGTTTTAACAAAAATATCCATTTCAAGAATAGGTAAAATCTGACTTTATTTTTGTAAAAAATCATATAAATTATTGCTTCCGCGCCCGAATTTTATAATTCTTCATAATATTTTACCTAAAAGAAAACATTGCAACAAGAAAATTTCTATTTCAAGTATGGTGGGTATTCTAGAATCCATCCCATGTAGCTTACAGTATACAACATATTCGTCAAGAATACGTAAAAGCTGATTTTATTTTTGTAAAATATCATATTGCTTCCGCGTTCAAATTTTATAATTCTTTATCATATTTTAGCTACAAGAAAACATTGCAACAAGAAAATTGCTATTTCAAGTATGGTAGGTATTCTAGAATCCAGCTCATGTAGCTTACAATATACAACGTATTCATTAAAATGACACCCGAAAATTTAATGTTTATTATCTGAATGGTAACACATTTTGGTCACTTTCGCATGTCCAATGCTTAAAACCATCCATAGTATAAATCCTAAAGCATGAATATGAATGTTTTAACAAAAATTGATAATGCAGAATAAAGACGTATTTTTTTGCTATCATATATTTGAAACTATTATATCGTATAATATATCAAACATTTCATATATAAAGTGATCATTTATATCAAATTAATAAGTACAACTAATACAAGTGAAAATTAATAAAAATAAATTTAAAATTGTAAACATTGTTAACATGTGCGCGAGTGAAGATTTACAAAAAGTTCTTTAGAAACTGTCTAAATTAGACGCAATTGAGACTAAGATCGATGAAATCAATAAAGAAATAAGTACATTCCATAAAGGTATCGAGGAAGTAAAAAAATCCTGTTCATTCTTTGAAAACAAGCTAGACAAACAAAACGAAAAAATCGAAAAATTGGAAATACAAGTATATAAGGTATAAAAGAAGACGAATCGAATAAAGTTGATCTCGAATCTAAGGTTATAACGATCATTGAACAATTATTACAAATTCCAATCACGGCAAACCACATCGAAGAAGTATTTAGGAGTGGAAAAGTGGAACAAGTCTATAGTAGACCAGTAATAGTAAAACTTGCAACACTGAAACTCAGAAAGGAAATTATCGATAATAGAAATAATCTGAAAGGTGCGCGGATATTTATAAACGAAGATCTCACCACAAAAGCCTGGTAAGAAAAGAAACATCTCCTGGAGAAAGTAAAACAGCTAAGGAGGGATGGTAAACAAGCTAAACTCGTAGGAAAGAAAATCATAGTAAATAACATACCGAAGGGTAAAAGAAACAGAACTTCACCTGGAGACGATTCACACTCAAGACAACGACAGCGTGTTGAAAAAGAATACGTAGAGAAGCAGAGTAACATCACATAATTTTTTCGCCCCCATCTATCCAACAATGAAGAAGAGATCAGCGTCGTCCCCCAACAAAAATGAGAAGTTAAGTACATTAACGTCCTACAAAACTAATAATCGTTCATGTAATAATTTAAAAATAATATTTTGGAATTTAAGCGGGTACAATTCATTATTTAATTTAGATTTGGAAATTAAAGGAAAATTAGCAATGTGTGAAATACTTTGTTTTTGTGAAACATGGCAACATAATGAAATAACTATAATACCTAATTTTTTACACGAATTTAATGAAAATATATTTCAAGTAAAAGCTGTAAAAAAGAAAAGTATTGAAAGAGCCAGTAGTGGCTTGATGGTTGTATGCAAAAATAAATATTTTTCAGAAACTAAAGTTGTAGAAGCTACTGAACATTGGCTTTTCTTAGATTTAAAAGTAAAGTCTGAAAAATATTTAATTGCAACAATATACTTGAGACCTAGTTTAGATGATAAATTTATAATTTCAAAGTTAGAAAACTCATTAGAATCTTTTGTAGGTAATACAGACCCATATACCAAAGTCATTATACAAGGGGACTTCAATTCTAAGATAGGACAGCTTAATCAGATAGATGAAGAAGTACTTCAAAATTTAAACATAACCGAATCTCGCGTATCCCTACATGAAGGCACCGACCTTACAGGTAAAGAGCTAGTCAAAACTATGGAGTATCTTGGGTTGTATGTACTCAACGGGCGTACCGCTGGAGATATACCTGGCAAGTATACTTTTTTCAATCACAACGGCAAAAGTACTATAGATTTGGTTTGGACAGATTTACATACAATGAATTCAATTTTTGAGTTCGAAATTCTTACTACTCTCGAAGCAACAAATCACTGCCTTTGTGTACTGTCATTAGTAACAAATCATTGTGGAATAGTAAATAAAAAAGTAGGCAAACGTGCCAACAAATTTGTAGTAAAATTCGAATTTTTAGAAAACAAAGCCGAAGCATTTGTTAAATCATTAAATGATTCACCAAATATTTATTTTAATAGTCAAAATGTATTGGAATTAAATAACAATATTATAAATGCAATTAAAGATGCTGCAGTACATTCTGACTTGTTACAAATAAAGACAATAACGGAAAATAAGAATTTTAATACTAATAAACCGGGGTTTAATATTCATTGCAAACAGCTAAAGAAAGAAAGTAAAATAATGTTAAAATTATACAAAAAACAGCCCACAGACTATAACTTAAAAAAATTTATTGAAAGTAAACGCAAATACCGTACAATGATACATCAATCTAAAAAGATTTATCGAGAAACAGTCTCAAATAGTTTAATAAATACTAAAAATAATATTGATTTTTGGCAAACAATTCGAAAACTCAAACCCAGAAATAATTTCGTAAATGATATAAGCACCGAAGAATGGTCAAATTTTTACAAAAACCTATACAGTTATGAAAATAATATGCAGGAAAAGGTAGATTTTTTTGAAGTGCTTACACCCAGTACTTGACGTAAATATTAGCTTAAGAGAACTAGAAACAGGAATTTAAAAATTAAAAAATGGTAAAGCGCCTGGGTTAGATGGTATTAATAATGACTTTCTGAAGCATCTACCAACAAACTGGTTACACTATACTATGAATTTGTAGAACAAAAGTATGGAAAACGAAGCTGTCCCATAGACATGGTCTCAAGTTAACCTATTTATGTTGCACAAAAAAGGTGATACTCGAGACTGTCTTAATTACCATGCTATTGCCCTAATTAACTGCATCTCTAAATTATTTACACTAATACTTAACTCTCGTATTCAAAATTCTTTGAAAAGCAATAATATCCTTGCAGAAAATCAAGCTGGCTTTAGAAAAAACCGTAGTACTGTTGACAACATCTTTAATTTAACTTCTATAATACATTTACACCTTCGGCTAAAAAAGGCATGTATATTTGCAATTTTCATAGACTTTAAACGTGCTTTCGATTCAATCAAACATGATATATTATGGGAAAAAATCCCCTACACTTTTTAATAACTTTATTAACGATCTGGAAGAATATCTGAGAAAAGCTGGTGTGAAGGGATTAAATATCGATGGATTAAGTGATTTGCTAATGCTAGCTTACGCAGATGATGCGGTAATTCTATGTAGCTCCCCAGTAGATGTACAAAGAAATTAAATTTGTTGCACGAGTATTGTAAAATTAATTCATTAACAGTAAATAATTCCAAAACAATAATCCTCCCCTTTCATAAAGGTCGGCTAAGCAATCTTCCTTATTCCTTCACATACAATAATAATAGCATAGAAGTAGTAAATCAGTTTTGTTATCTTGGAGTAATCTTTACTAGTTCCGGTAAATTTGTTGAACACTCTTCACATGCATTAAAAAAGGCCAAACTAGCACAAAGTAACGTAAACACTATACTATGTAAAGGTAAATCGAATAGATGGAATGAGAAGCTTAAACTGTTACCATCAACTGTTCAGGCTACGGCATTATACTCGTCAGAAGTATGGGCACTAAGATATATAGAAAAGATTGAAGCACTTCAGACCAGATATATAAAATGTATATTACAATTACCAAAATCTACACCAAACTGTATGATCAGAATAGAAGCGAATTTAGATCATATTGAAATAGAAATTCTCAAGCGCGCTCTCAACTGGTGGGTCAAAATATTGAAATTAGAAAAACATCGGTATCAAAAAATAATTTATAATCGTCTGTATGAACTAGATAGGTCAATGAACAACAAAATAGAATATATTTGGTACACACAGTTAAGAATAAAATTAGAAGAACTGGGCTTTGGTGCGATTTGTGAAAATCAAAAAAATAATCAATATGAAATTAAGACAATACTGGAAACAACTAAGACAAATTTGAAAGAAAAAGATTTAGAAAAACTAATAAATTCTAAATATAATGATAGTTTCAGATTAATAAAACCAATAGAGAATAATAACTGCTGTAACGATAATTACTTATATCTTCAAGCATCATTTCAAAGAACAAGACTTATAGCTCAATTAAGGCTATCGCGTAAAGACAATTTAAAATTAATAGTAAATCAAATCAAATCGACATTGACATAAACAATATATGTAGAATATGCAATACACAAAGCAGTAAAATTATTTACCACCTGTTTATTAAATGTCCAATCTATAAACCCATAAGGGATCAGTACTTGACAGGATATCTCCAGGGACTAACAGAGAATAAAATTCTTTTTACTTTTCTCAAACCTTAATAAAACCAAATTGGATAATATATTTTATTTCTTGATCGGTGCACTCAAATTGAGGAGCTTTTGTTTAGATGAATAAATAAATATAATTACAAATTTATTGATTTCAACCACTTGTATAATGACTTGTATAATAATTATATTGGAAATGTATATATTTAAATATAGGAAATGTATTGTAATTTGTAAGCCAATCTATTTGTATAAGACCATGAGTCTAAAAACAAATAACCTATTATTATATATTATATATATTTTCAGCTCGACAGGCCTTGCAGGCCCTGGGCTTGTTTTACAATGTTTTTCCATGTAGTTCGGTCTCTTGTTTTTTCTTTCCATTTCTTTATTCCGATTTTTTCCAAGTCCTTTTCCACTTCATCTAGCCATCTTTTCTTCGGTCTTCCTTTTTTCTTTTTTCCTTCTTGTTTTCTTTGTAATATTTTCTTCTGCATCCTTTCTTCGGGTAGTCTTTGTATATGTCCTAGCCATCTTATTCTCTGCATTTTGATCTGTGTTGTGATATTTGGTTCGTTGTAAATTTCTTCTATTTCTTTGTTTGTTCGCCTTCTCCATTGTTCTCCTTCTTTCACACCTCCATATATTTTTCGCAGTATTTTCCTTTCCCATATCTGTAATGTTAATTCATCTTTTCTTGTGAGCGTCCATGTCTCGCTTCCGTATAGTACTGCGGGACGGATTACCGTTTTGTATATTCGTTTTTTGAGGTTTCTCGATACATCTTTATTCGTGATGAATTTGTGCATCGTTCCTACTATCTTGTTACCTTTCATGATTCTTTCGGTGATTTCTTCCTTCATTTCGTTTTTGTTTGTAATTTTACTTCCCAAATAGGTAAAATTGTCTACTTCTTTAAAAATATATTCCTTTCCTCCTTCAACGGTTACTTTTAAATCATCTTTTATACTTTGGTTCTTTGTGCTCATTTTCATGTATTTCGTTTTGTCCGTGTTCAGGTTTAGTCCGAATCTTTCTGCTTCTTTTATCAGTTTACTTACAACTCTTTTCAGTTCATTCTTCGTCTTTGTTATAATGGCAACATCATCTGCAAAGGCAAGGCATTGGTGTTTTTTATCATATATTATTCCTGTTCTGTTTATCTCTCCTCTTCTTAATATAGTTTCAAGGGTTAAATTAAAAAGGGTTGAAGACAATGGGTCTCCCTGTCTTAAACCTGTGTCGACTTCGAACTTTTCTGATTTAGTGTTGTTTACTTTCACTTTACTTTTTGTGTTCTGGATGGTAGCTTTTATTATCCTTATTAATTTCTTTGGTATTCCTATTTCATTCATTGCTGTTAGTAGTTCTTTTCTCCTTATCGTGTCGTACGCCTGTCGGAAATCTACGAATAGAATGTGCATGTCGAGTCCTTTTTCGTAATGTGTAGCTAATAGTTCTTTTAGCGTGAAAATCTGGTCTATGGTGGATCTATTTTTTCTGAAGCCTGCCTGGTATTCGCCTACAACTTTTTCCATTTGATCTTTTAGTTTCGAGTTGATCCATGATGCCATTATTTTATAGGATATGTCTAGTAGAGCTATTCCTCTATAGTTCTCGCATCTTGTTTTGTCACCTTTTTTATGGATAGGGCAGAGCACGGCTTCTTTCCATGTTTGCGGTATTTTTTCTTCTCTCCAGCAGGCTGTTATGAGTTTATGTATTTCTTGGTTTAGTTCTTCTCCTCCATATTTTATCAATTCTACCGGTATTCCATTTTCACCAGGGCTTTTATAGTTCTTCATGTTATTGATTATTTCTCTAATTTCTCTTTGAGTTGGTTCTGTTATGGTGTCTTGTTCTTCTTCACTGTTTGTGTATGTATTCACGTCTTGTTCTAGTCTGTCTGTGTTCAGTAATTCTTTAAAATAATTAGCCCATCTTTTTGTTCTGCTTTCGTCGTCGCCTAAGAGTGTACCTTCTTTATCTCGGCAATATAAGGTTCTTTGCTTGAATCCTCCTTTTTCCTTTTTGATATTTTGGTAGAGATTTCTGATTTCATTTTTATTAAAGTTGTTTTCTATTGTGTTCATGTGTTCTTGTAATTTTTGTCGTTTTTTTGTTCTACATACTCTTTTGTATATTTTTCTTTGTTCTTGGTACTTGATTTTGTCAGCTTCTGTTCTAGTTTGGATGTATCTCATTCTAGCGTCTCTTCCCTCGTTTATTGCTTTTAAACACTCTTCGTCGAACCATTTGCTTTTTGTTCCTTGTCTTGTGGTGAATCCTAATGTTTTCTCTGCAGCTTTTTTAATTTTATTTTCTAAATCCCTCCATTTTTCTTCTATCCCTAATTCTTCCTTGTGTAGTCTTAATGCTTCTTTCAGTTTGTTGTTGTATAGTTGAGTTGTCTCTTCTTCTTTTAGTTTATCTATATTGTACTTTGGTTCTGTTCGTTTTACATTATTATTTGTGTTTGGTTTTTGTTCTTTCATATCTATCCTTAATAATATATGATCTGTATTGGCTTCCGCTCCTCTGCAACTTTTGACATTGGTAATAAGATGTTGATGCTTCTTTTCTACAAGTAGGTGGTCTATTTGGTTGATTGTCAGCCCATTTGGAGATATCCACGTGCCTTTGTGTATTTCTTTTCTTGTAAAATATGTACTTTTGATGATCATTTCATGTTGTGTTGCAAAATCGATGAGTTTTTCTCCATTTTCATTGGTAACATCGTGTTTACTTTCTATGCCTATTGTCGGTTGATATTGTTGTTCTTTACCGATTTTTGCATTTGCGTCGCCGAGTACTATTTTAATATCGTATTTTGGGAGTTTCTGATAAAAGTTCTCGAGAATTTCGTAAAATTCAGATTTTTCTTCTAAGTCTCTGTCTTCTGTGTATGCGTGTATATTTATTATACTAATTTTTCTGTATCTGGATCTTACTCTTAGATAACATAATCTTTCTGTGATGGGTTTGAAATCTATGACAGCGTTTTTCCATTTCTTGTCTACAAGGAATCCCGTCCCTAACATTCTATCTGTCCCTCCGCTGTTAAAAAATATGTAGTTGTCGACTTCGGTTACCTCGTTGCTTTTTTGCTTCGTTTCTTGCATAGCTGCTATTGTGATTTTGTATTTTTCTGCTTCCAGTGCTACTTGTTTTAGAGCTCCGGTACTGTATGTCCCCCTCACGTTCCATGATGCTAATTTTATTCTCTTCGTTTTGTTTCGTATTTGTTGTTCGTTTGTCCTTGTCCGCGCCATGTTGTTTCCGGGATGTCGTTGGGTTGCGGTTGTTAGTTTTTTGTGACGTTCATATTTGAAATTTTCTCCATATTGCTTCTTTTTACGAGCTTATCTTCTTCGTCTATCCACTCCCAGACTTCGTTCCCTTGGATCAATTTTTTGTAGCTTATTTTGGTTCTTATTCCTTCTTGTTTTTTCTCTCTTGCTATTTGTCTTATTTTTCTTTGTATTTCTCTTTCTTCTTTCGTATAATCGTCTTCAATATATATGTTGGTGTTCTTTAGAGTACTTTTTTGTGACATAATTTCTTTTTTATCTTTCCAGCTAGGTAGTTTTATCATGGTAATGTGCGTATTTGACTTATTATTTATTTTTCTTACTTCTTTGACATTAGTTTTAATTTTCATGTTTTTCTCTAGGAATTCTTCGACGGATTTTTCAAGATTATGATCCTGGAAATCTACTCCTTTTATGATTATGTTGTTTTTCCGTTCTGTCATTTCTATTCTATCAATTTTCTTCTGCAAAATTGTTAGTTTTTCTTTTAATTCACAGTTTTCTTTCTTAATTTCTTCAACTTCTTTGTATTCTTTTTGCTCCGTTCTAATTTGATTTAGTTCTTCCATCATCATTTTAAACATGTCTTTTATTTCCTTCATATCTTCTGATTTTTCTTGTTCTCTGTTCCTTGACGGTGTTGCTATTGATGTTCCCGGCTGTTGGATGTCTCTCGGTTTAGATTTTTCTTTATTTTTCGGTGGTGTTCTTGGCAATCTTTTGAATGGTTGGAATAGATTCTTGTTATCCGGTTCAAGTTCTTCTTCCCGCTTCCTCTTCTGTTCGTCGGCGGTAGAGCTGTCGCTATCGTAGTGCTTTTTCTCAGCGCCTGACATACTTGTAGTTCGAATTTTGGTATATAGCACTTTGGGCCGAGTGCGGTCCTGTTCTGCGAGCACTTGATCGTTGCGCGTGTGCGCTCTGTACTCAGCACGTGTTTGCAACCACTAGCTGGCTTATCTTTTAAGGTTATGCGTATTTTTTATATATTATTTAGCCTTATTTATCACTGACCTGAGTCTTTTAATTTAATATTCCTTACGGCTTTTTGTTGTTTTCACTGCTTATTGTTGATTATAACAAAGTAGTGGTCTCGAAACCTCCCAATTATTGAGTTTGATTACGGAGTACTATTTTGTCACTTTCTACAATCACCAGGGCCGTATCCAATCATTATTATATATTATTATTATTAAATATCCATTTTAAGAATAGGTAAAATCTGACTTTATTTTTGTAAAAATTCATATAAATATTTGCTTCCGCGCCCGAATTTTACAATTTTTCAACATATTTGGCATGCCTTGCCTAGAGTAGATGTGCTTTTTTGTCGCTCCGCTGTGTTTTTTTAAGTGCTGCACTATTTTATTTTTTATATCGTTGTATATATTTATTTACATAATTTTCTCCGTATACCTTTTTGTGATCTACAATGTCCGCAACGAGAGATTTTTCTGCTATTGTTGAGCGCACAATCAGCTCTCTATTATCAAACGATAATTTTGTCGGTAAGCTCTTAGACAAGCTTATTGATCGTTTTGATAAGAAGTTGGAGGAGCAAAAATCCCACTACGAAGGAGTCATCATCGAATTAACATCTCAAGTTAAATTATTGGAGGATCGGTTGGACCAGCAGGAGCAGTACTCCCGAAGAAACTGTATCCGTTTATTTGGTGTCTCTGAAGTGGTTGGTGAAAATACTAAAGATGTTGTGTGTTCTGTGTTGAATGAAAAGTTCTAATGTTGTGCCAGATATGATAGATCGATGTCATCGTACCGGTAAGAGGGATTCAACTATAAACAATATATCCAAACATCGCCCCATAATCATTAAATTCACCTCTTATAAACACCGTTCAGCTGTACTACAAAATCGTAGGAAACTTAAAGGTACTGGAATCACTATAAAAGAAGATCTCACTAAAAACAGACTTGAGTTATTAAAATTAGCGTCCATAACATTTGGTTTTAAAAATGTATGGTCTAATGACAGTGTTATTTTTGCTAAAATTGGCAGAACAATAAAGAGAGTTACACTTGTGGATTTATAAATGTATTATAAATTTGCGTTAATTAAATTTGGAGCGTCAAATGCTATGCTTTATATTGCATTTAATTCTATATTTTATTTCAAATTGTATTTTTAAAGTTGATTCTTAATTTATTCAAACTTCATCTAGTGTCAATAACCTTTTAAAGAAATATTAGCAAGATATTTCCAATTCAATTTAATTATTTTTTATTTAAATACACACATTTCATACACTGCAAAGTTTACTTGTCTATTTTTATACTTATTTATTTTTTGTTACACATTTGAATGTCAAATTCACTAACTATTTATTATTAAAACGTTAGAGGATTGAACACCAAGTTAAATTCACTCCATAATAACTTATTTACATCAGATTTAGATATCGTCTGTCTAAGTGAAACTTGGCTGAATAACAGTGTACTCTCATCAGAATTGTTTTCATCTCAATACGATGTTTATAAAAAAGACAGAGACACACTCAGGAGTGGCAAAATTCGAGGAGGTGACGTTTTATGTGCTATTAACAATAAATTTAAATCTCAGTCTGTCAACTTCTCTTTACACCCTTCTTCTCTTTCTGATCTAGTTTTTGTAAAAGTTCATCTTTCTCCCAGTATCTTCATCTTTATTATTGTTGTCTATTTACCTCCACCTGTACCTATTGAGCAGCTAAATTACAATTTTGATTGTCTTGAATTGCTTCTTAATATATCAAATTCTAATTTTATTATTGTAGGTGATTTAAATATACCTAATTTAGTTAATAGAGGCAATTGTGGTGATAATCTTACTTCTAATTTTATAAACTTTACAGTATTTTTAAATGCATGTCAATACAATAACTTTGTTAATACTAAAGCTAGAATATTGGATGTAGTTGTTAGTAATTTACCCTGCACTGTTACCCATGATCTTGATCCACTTGTTGATGAAGACTCACATCATCCTGCTTTATCGGTTTCATTAAATTTTAACTGTATTATTAAATTCCCTAATGTTACTTTCAATCGTAATTCCCCAACCTACAATTTTTCAGCTGCCAATTATTACTTCTTATATAATTTACTGTCGCAAATTGATTGGAACTTTCTTAGACAATATGATGATCTCGATACTGCTTTTAATAAATTTTACTCATTAATATATGACGTTTTTGAGAAATGTATACCGAAATATAACATGCATCCTTCTAATTACCCACCATGGTTCAACACTGACATTATTAATAAAATAAAACTAAAACATCATTATCGCAAGCTATATAAAATCTATAAAAATGAACAATATTTAACTGAATTTAAACAATTACGTACAACTATTAAAAAACAAATTAACATCGAATACAACAAATATATTAATAATGTTGAATCTACATTATCCTCTGATCTGATTAATTATAAAAAACGATCTTCTAGTTTCCCCGGATGTATGAAACTTCATGATCATAAGTACTTTAACACACCTAGCATAGTACAGGGCTCCGCCGACTTCTTTGCCAGTGTTTATATTTCATCCGAACAGCAAAACTACTCAACTTCAAACACTAAGGTAGATAATTGTACACACAACATTGTTAATATTTCTTATGTCACGGATGATCATATTTTGGAAGCAATTAAATGTTTAAAACCTAGTCGTAATCCTGGACCTGATAATTTATTAGCATATATTATTAAGGCCTGTAGTCACATATTTCTTGAACCATTAAAATATTTGTTTAACTTTTCTATCAAAAGTAAAGTCTTTCCCTCTATTCTTAAATCTTCTTTTATAAGTCCAATTTTCAAATCAGGTGACGTATCTGATATCACTAATTATCGTCCAATTAGTATTTTATCAAATATTTCAAAAATTTTTGAATCTATTCTCTACAAACAGATATACAGCAGTGTTGAAAATCTTATTTCAGTTTATCAACATGGTTTCGTGAAGGGCAGATCTACAACAACTAATTTAATTAATTTTACTGAATATGCATTAAATTCTTTACATGATAATTCTCAACTTGATGTTATTTATACCGATTTCAGAAAAGCTATTGATACAGTTAATCACTCTGTCCTTCTTCAAAATTACAAACTAATTTTAATGATCTTATTACTCTTCTTCAATCTTACCTTCAGTCTAGAACTCTTAAAGTACGTATTAATAACTATAACTCTTCACCTTATATTGCCACTTCTAGTGTGCCTCAAGGGTCTAATCTTGGTCCATTATTGTTTGTTTTATTCATTAACGATATCGTTGATATTGTCAAGAATTCCGAAATTCTGCTGTATGCTGATGATTTAATTTTTTTTAGAATCATTAACAGTTTACAAGATTGTATTCTTTTACAAAATGATTTAAACAGATTATTAACTTGGTCTCGATCATCCAAATTATTTTTTAACTTTAGTAAATGTAAGTTGATGAGCTATATTGTCAAAACATTCGTTTATATTTATCCATACATCATGGAGAACACTTATCTTGAAAGAATATCACAATTTAAGGATCTTTGAGTGATTTTTGATAGCAAGTTATCTTACAATTTACATATTGAGTAACTTAAAAAAATCTTGTTTAAAAACATTAGGGTTCATTATAAGGTCTTGTGAACCGTTTCATAATTTGTATACTCTCCAACGTTTATATTATTCATTAGTTAGATCAAAATTGGAATATTGTTCACAAATATGAAATCCAATTTATAATAAATATTCTATTCAACTGGAATCTATTCAAAAACGATTTCTTAATTATTGATATTATAAGAAACAACCAATATCCCAGCTATGATAAGACTATGATTCTTTATTAACTGAATTCAAAATTATTTCCCTCTTCAATAGACGTAAAATACAACCCTGTTTATTTCTCTATAAAGTTTTGAATAATGTTATTAATGACAGCTCTATTAAAGGTCATCTTTTCTTAAATATTCCCCGTAAAACCTCTAGAAAAAAGCTTGCGTTTCACTGTAACAGAGCTAGAAGTAACTATAAAATGAAATCACCTTTATTTCAAATGTGTAATATTTTCAATGGTATTACTTGCAGTATAGATATATTTGCTGACACCTTTCGTGCATTCAGACGAAGTTTGATTAATTATTTTACATCTGTAAAAATTTAATTTAAAATTGTATGTATTAATAAAATGAACTATTCCTTTGTAATTTGTATTTTTTCTTGTACGTATTGTTATTATACTTCTCTTATAATTGTCCTTTAATTGGAACTTATGTTCTGTAGGATAAATTGTTCAATAAATAAATAAAATAAATAAAATATTTTAGCTAAAAGAAAACATTGCAACAAGAAAATTGCTATTTCAAGTGTGGTTAGTTATTCTAGAATCCAGCCCATGTAGCATACAATATACAACGTATTCATCAAGAAAAGGTAAAATCTGACTTTATTTTTGTAAAAACTCATATAAATATTTGCTTCCGCGCCCGAATTTTATAATTTTTCATCATATTTTAGCTAAAAGAAAACATTGCAACAAAAAAATTTCTACTTCAAGTTTGGTAGGTATTCTAGAATCCAGCCCATGCAGCTTACAATATACAACGTATTCATTAAAATGACACCCAAAGATTTAATATTTATTATCTGATTGGTACCATGTCTTGGTTACTTTTGCATGTCCAATGCTTAAAACGATCCATAGTATAGATTCTAAAGCATGAATATAAATGTTTTAACAAAAATAACCATTTCAAGAATAGGTAAAATCTGACTTAATTCTTGTAAAAAATCATATAAATATTTGCTTTCGCGCCCAAATTTTATAATTCTTCATCATATTTTAGGTAAAAGAAAACATTGCAACAAGAAAATTGCTATTTCAAGTCTGGTAGTTATTCAAGAATCCAGCCCATGTAGCTTAGAATATACAAAGTATTCATCAAGAATATTTAAAATCTGACTTTATTTTTGTAAAAAATTCATATAAATATTTGCTTCCGCGCCCGAATTTTATAATTCTTTATCATATTTTAGCTAAAAAAAAACATTGCAACAAGAAAATTGCTATTTTAAGTGAGGTAGGTATTCTAGAATCCAGCCCATGTAGCTTACAATATACAACGTATTCATTAAAATGACACCCGAAAATTGAATGTATATTATCAGATTGGTACCACGTTTATGTCACTTTTGCATGTCCAATGCTTAAAACCATTCATAGTATAGATCCTAAAGCATGAATATGAATGATTTAACAAAAATAACTATTTCAAGAATAGGTAAAATCTGACTTTATTTTTGTAAAAAATCATATAAATAATTGCTTCCGCGCCCGAATTTTATTATTCTTAATCATATTTTAGCTAAAAGAAAACATTGCAACAAGAAAATTGCTATTTCAAGTGTGGTAGGTATTCTAGAATCCAGCACATGTAGCATACAATATACAACGTATTCATCAAGAAGAGGTAAAATCCGACTTTATTGTTGTAAAAACTCATATAAATATTTGCTTCCGCGCCCGAATTTTATAATTTTTTATCATATTTTAGCTAAAAGAAAACATTGCAACAAAAAAATTGCTATTTCAAGTGTGGTAGGTATTCTAAAATCCAGCCCATGTAGCTTACAATATACAACGTATTCATTAAAATGACACCCGAAGATTTAATGTTTATTATTTGATTGGTATCACGTTTTGGTCACTTTTCATGTCCAATGCTTAAAACCATCCATAGTATAGATCCTAAAGCATGAATAAGAATGTTTTAACAAAAATATCCATTTCAAGAATAGATAAAATCTGACTTAATTTTTGTAAAAAAATCATATAAATATTTGCATTCGCGCACAAATTCTATAATTCTTCATCATATTTTAGCTAAAAGAAAACATTGCAACAAGAAAATTGGTATTTCAAGTGTGGTAGTTATTCCAGAATCCAGCACATGTAGCTTAAAATATACAACGTATTCATCAAGAATATTTAAAAGCTGACTTTATTTTTGTTAAAAATCATATAAATATTTGCTTCCGCGCACGAATTTTATAATTCTTTATCATATTTTAGCTAAAAGAAAACATTGTAACAAGAAAATTGCTCTTTCTAGTGAGGTAGGTATTCTAGAATCCAGCCCATGTAGCTTACAATATACAACGTATTCATTAAAATGACACCCGAAAATTAAATGTTTATTATTTGATTGGTACCACGCTTAGGTCACTTTTGCATGTCCAATGCTTAAAACCATCCATAGTATAGATCCCAAAGCATGAATAAGAATATTTTAGCAAAAATATCCATTTCAAGAATAGGTAAAGTCTGACTTTACTTTTGTAAAAAATCATATAAATGTTTGCTTCCGCGCCCAAATTTTTAATATCTTCATCATACTTTAGATAAGAGAAAACATTGCAACAAGAAAATTGCTATTTCAAGTGTGGTAGGTATTCTAGAATCCAGCCTATGTAGCTTACAATATACAACGTATTCACTGAAATGATACCCGAAAATTGAATGTTAATTATCTGATTGGTACTACGCTTTGGTCACTTCTGCATGTCAAATGCTTAAAACCATCCATTGTATAGATCCTAAAGCATGAATATGAATGTTTTAACAAAAATATCCATTTCAAGAATAGATAAAATCTGACTTTATTTTTGTAAAAAATCATATAAATATTTGCTTCCGCGCCCGAATTTTATAATTCTTCATCATATTTTAGCTAAAAGAAAATATTTCAACAAGAAAATTGCTATTTCAAGTGTGGTAGGTACTCTAGAATCCAGCCCATGTAGCTTACAATATACAACGTATTCATCAAAAAAAGGTAAAATATGACATTATTTTTGTAAAAAATCATACAAATATTAGCTTCCGCGCCCGAATTTTATAATTCTTCATCATAATTTAGCTAAAAGAAAACATTGCAACAAGAAAATTGCTATTTCAAGTGTGGTAGGTATTCTAGAATCCAGCTCATGTAGCTTGCAATATACAACGTATTCATTAAAATTACATCCGAAAATTAAATGATTATTATCTGATTGGTACCACGTTTTGGTCGCTTTTGCATGTCCAATGTTAAAATTATCCATATTATAGATCCTAAAGAATGAATATGAATGTTTTAACAAAAATATCCATTTCAAGAATAGGTAAAATCTGACTTTAGTTTTGTAAAAAACCATATAAATATTTGCTTTCGCGCCTGAATTTTGTAATTCTTTATCATATTTTAGCTAAAAGAAAACATTGCAACAAGAAAATTGCTATTTCAAGTGTGGTAGGTATTCTAGAATCTAGCCCATGTAGCTTACAATATACAAAGTATTCATCAAGAAAAGGTAAAATCTGAGTTTATTTTTGTAAAAAATCATATGAATATTTGCTTCTGCGCTAGAATTTTGCAATTTTTTATCATATTTTAGCAAAAAGAAAACATTGCAACAAGAAAATTGCTATTTCAAGTGTGGTAGGTATTCTAGGATCCAGCCCATGTAGCTTACAATATACAACGTATTCATTAAAATGACATTCGTAAATTAAATGTTTATTATCTGATTGGTACCACGTTTTGGTCACTTTTGCATGTCCAATGCTTAAAACCATCCATAGTATAGATCCTAAAGCATGAATATGAATGTTTCACCAAAAATGTCCATTTCATTCATAAATGAGCGCTCGAAGTGACTAGACGTGTCTATTTGTGTGTGCTGCAGCGGTTGTGTCTCAGAAGCTTCTTTTTACCTTTTCTTAAGCAAATAATTCGTCATGCCTCGCGAACAATGTGCAATTGAGACCAGGTCTAACGTCAAAGTCAGCAATGACGATCTTAGTGATGAAATAGTTATAAAAATAGTGTCCCAAGTCTCTGAGAAAGTGGAGGCAGTATTCAGAGCTGAAATTTCTGGCCTGAGAAATGAAATTAAGAAACTGCAATTTCAGCTGCAGCAGAAGGAAAAGCAGATTGAGTCTATGGCCCAGGAAATAGACTCTCTTCAGCAGTACATTAGGCGCAACTGTTTACGTCTATTTGGAGTACCGGAGAAGACCAATGAATATACCGACACCCTCGTCCTGCAGTTGTGTGAGGAGAAACTCGACCTTCATCTGGAACCATCTGCCATAGATCGTTCACATCGAATAGGGAAGCCATCCACAGATAAGTGCAGACCTCTTATTGTAAAATTTTGCAGATACAATGATCGTGCATCAGTCTTTGCTAAAAAAAGTAAATTAAATAGTACGGGTATTGTAATTCGGGAAGACCTCACTCGCAACAGACTAAATTTAATCAATGAAGCTAAGAAAAAGTTCGGGGTTAATAATACTTGGTCACGTAATGGTCTCATATGTGTTAAAATTGAAAATAAAATTCACAAAATATCGACCTATTCTGACTTTAAGAAACTAATTTAGTGAGTTACGTTAACTTATATTATATATAACATTGCGCACACATGGGTACAATATGTTCTTTTGTTTAATTGTATTTTAGAACTTCGATTCTGATTTAGTTTTTTAAGTATTAATTAAGGATTCATTTGTCAAAATAAAACTAGATAATAAATTTGTGAATATATTAACGTATAGATATATAACAGTAACAAAATAACACATTTATTCGAACTTTTATTAATTGTATATTCATATTATTTTTACTATTTGCTTTGAGAATCTATTGTCGTATCCAGGGTTTGATTTATTCCTGATTGTTTGTACATAAACGGTCATTTTTAAACTTGTTTGTGTCTATTGATCAGATCGATGACCTCTCAATATTCTCAGCTGATTATTAACTGGTAGTTAATTCACGTTTACATTATACTTTATATTCGACTTTTGTTTCTTTAGTATAACTAATGTTTCATATAGGTCATGTGAATATTGGATCACTAGGCACTCATTTCAGTGAATTTAAGGATTTTATTTGCAGTAACAACTTTGACATTTTTGGTGTAAGTGAAACTTTGATGAATGATAATAGTAAGAATTTTTCTATACCGGGCTATGTACTGGTTAATAATAACAGAGTATCGAGCCGTGGAGGTGGAGTTCTAAATGATATCAATACTCATAGTGTTCATTTGGAACAATGCTGGGTTAAAATCTGTGTGCGTACTACTAAACTGATTATCGGGGTTATATATCGACCCCCTAAAGCTTCTTACGTTGATTTTATTAGTTCATTAGAAACTTCTATTTCCTCAATTTTTACTGAGCCTAATTACATCTTTTGTGTTGGTGACATCAACATAAATTTATTTTCATTAAATAGCAATTCTGTCAAACTCTTTAACTCTCTACTCGATCAATTTGATTTATCTCAACTTATCACAGAACCTACACGTATAACTGCAACCTCTGAAACGCTTTTAGATGTTATAATTACCTCATCCAGTGAGATTTGTTCTGATATTACTGTAACAGATATGCATCAGGTAACTGACCACAGATCTGTTTCTTGTAAACTGAAATTGAGTTCTGATAATAAACAGGGACCACAAATTAAGCGGTTTCGTGATTTGAAAAATGTTGATATTGATAGTCTTATTGATAGTTTAAACAGTCTTGATTGGCAACACTTTTTTTCCTGTCGTGATCTTAATTTGAAATTACATACCTTCAACGGTATTATGTCGGGTTTACTTGACGAATATGCACCGATAAAAATAATTAGAACCCGTGACACTCCATCTACATGGATGACGGATGTTATACGAATAATGATGAAATACAGAAATAATGCACTATCAGAATTTAAACGAACCAAGTCACAAGAGCATTGGAATAATTACAAAAGCTTAAGAAATTATACTACTGAGGCGATTAAGAGGGAAAAGAAAGCATATTTTGAATTTAAATTAAAAAACTCACGCAACAACAATCTATGGAACACTTTTAAGGAATTCAGTGCTCATGCAGTACCTAAAAAATTAATTCCTAGTAATTTACGTGATGTCAATGCAATGAACGCACATTTCATTATCTCTGTACCTTCATCTGATCCTGATAATAAAGTATTGCAATTTTATTGCTCTCATCTTTTTTCCAATAACTATACTTCCTTCTCCTTCTCTCTAGTTTCTGAATCTGATGTATCGAAAATTTTTTACTCATTAAAATCAAATTCTATGGGACTTGATTGCCTAAATCTAAGTATGCTTAAAAAAGTATTTCCAGATATTGTACTGCAGCTTACGCACTTAATAATCGAATGTCTCTTGCAAAATACAGTACCTGATGTTTGGAAGCATGCTATAATCAAACCTATTGCTAAAATAAAAATACCCTCGTCTTTTAACGACTTAAGACCAATTAGTATACTCCCCAAGCTTTCGAAAATTCTTGAAAAAGTTGCTCACTCCCAAATTCTAGAATACTTAGAGAAATTTAGTATTTTACCAGAAATTCAGTCAGGTTTTCGGCGTGGTTACAGCACTACATCTGCATTGCAACATATCCTTGATGATATTGTTAACGACGTAGACAGTAAACGTCTCGTACTTTTAGCCCTACTAGATTTCAGCAAGTCCTTCGATACATTGAATCACGAACTTCTTCTCGCTAAATTGCATTTTCTAGGTTTTAATAATAATAGCATTGAATTCATACGAAGTTACCTAACTAATCGCTCTCAAGTAGTTAATATAGACAACACTAACTCCAGTCATTGTTCTATTACTAATGGTGTACCGCAAGGCTTTATTTTAGGGCCGCTTCTATTTTCAATATACGTATTCGATTTGAATAAAAGTATAAGCTTTTGTCATATTCACATGTACATGATACGCATTTGACCCAAGTAACTCCATAACTGCCGTTGATAACATGAATGCGGACTTGAAGACATTAGCACAATATTGCAAGTCTACTGTTATGTTGTTTGGTAATGAGATCAAAAGAAAAGAGTTGCTTTTGAATAATGCCATTTCTATTAAAATTAATAAGGCCAATATTAACATTTCAAATTCCGCAAGAAATCTAGGACTTCTTATAGATCATAAGCTCAGATTTTTTGATTATGTAACCCTGTTGATAAAAAAGGCTTATCTTGCCTTAAAGAGCCTCTTCATGAACAGGTTCATTCTATCAAAACACAACCGTATGATTCTATCCAGTAGTCTTGTACTATCTATATTTAATTATTGTGATACAGTTTATGGACCACACATTACTGATTTTGACGCCAACAGAATACAAAAGGTCCAGAACTGCTGTGTTAGATTCATTAATGGTTTACAAAGACATGAACACGTTTTGCCTTATTTAAAAGAGCTCAATTGGTTGGTTATGAAAAAGACCAGATTTTTGCATATAGCTTCTTTGGCACATCGCATAGTTCAGAATAAATCCCCTTCTTCTCTTTATAACAAATTAACATTGCGTACAAATCATCATTACCGTAATTTAAGGAATAATTTGAAATATCACATCCCTAAGTTAAATTCCGCATTGTACAAACGCACATTTTCTTATACTAATCCTACGACTCTCAGTAAGATTTCATCTACACTTATTTCTCTCAAGCCTGTCACATTTGCTAAAAATGTAAAAAAAATATTAGCACAGATTAACATATCACTCATCTGAAATCCTTGTCTTCATTATCACAGTATTATATCATAGTTATTAAACCTGCTTATTTAAATTCTTGTTACTAATCCACTCTTATTATTTATCTGTTTATTTTGCTAAAAATTCAAATTTTATGTCCACTTTATTACAATGTTACGTCAGGTTAATATGGAAGAACAGCTATTGCTGAATATTCGCCAATAAAGGTATTTATTATTATTATTATTATATTATTATTTCAAGAATTGGTAAAACCTGACTTTATTTTTGTAAAAAATTATATAAATATTTGCTTCCGCGCCGGAATTTTATAATTCTTCATCATATTTGAGCTAAAAGAAAACATTGCAACAAGAAAATTGCTATTTCAAGTGTGGTAGGTATTCTAGAAACCAGTTAATGTATCTTACAATAAACAACGTATTTATCAAAAAAAGGTAAAATCTAACTTTATTTTTGTAAAAAATCATATAAATATTTGCTTCCGCGCCCGAATTTTACAATTCCTCATCATATTTTAGCTAAAAGAAAACATTGCAACAAGAAAATTGCTATTTCAAGAGTGGTAGGTATTCTAGAATCTAGCCCATTTCAAGAATAGGTAAAATCTGACTTTAGTTTACAATACACAACGTATTCAACAAGAAAAGGTAATGTCTGACTTTATTTTTGAAAAGAATCATATATATATTTGCTTCCGCGCCCGAATTTTATAATTCTTCATCATATTTTAGCTAAAGGAAAACATTGCAACAAGAAAATTGCTATTTCAAGCGTGGTAGGTATTCTAGAATCCAGCCCATGTAGCTTACAATATACAACGTATTAATCAAGAATAGGTAAAACCTGACTTTATTTTTGTAAAGAATCATATAATTATTTTCTTCCGCGCCCGAATTTTATAATTCTTCATCATATTTTAGCTAAAAGAAAACATTGCAACAAGAAAATTACTATTTGCTTTCGCGCCCGAATTTTATAAATCTTCATCATATTTTAGCTAAAAGAAAACACTGCAACAAGAAAATTGCTATTTCAAGTTTAATAGGTATTCTTGAATCCAGCCCATGTAGCTTACAATATTCAAAGTATTCATTAAAATTACACCCGAAAATGTTTATTATCTGATTGGTACCACGTTTTGGACACTTTTGCAAGTCCAATGTTTAAACCCATCCATAGTATAGATCCTAAAGCATGAATATGAATTTTTTAACAAAAAATATTTCAAGAATAGGTAAAATCTGAATTTATTTATGTAAAAAGTCATATAAATATTTGCTTCCGCGCCCGAATTTTATAATTCTTTATCATATATTAGCTAAAAGAAAATATTGCAACAAGAAAATTACTATTTCAAGTGTGGTAGGTATTCTAGAACCCAGCCCATTTAGTTTACAATACACAACGTATTCAATAAGAAAAGGTAATATCTGACTTTATTTTTGAAAAGAATCATATAAATATTTGCTTCCGCGCCCGAATTTTATAATTCTTCATCATATTTTAGCTAAAAGAAAACATTGCAACAAGAAATTTGCTATTTCAAGCGTGGTAGGTATTCTAGAATCAAGCCCATGTAGCTTACAATATACAACGTATTAATCAAGAATAGGTAAAATCTGATTTTATTTTTGAAAAGAATCATATAAATATTTGCTTAAGCGCCCGAATTTTATAAATCTTTATCATATTTTAACTAAAAGAAAACATTGCAACAAGAAAATTGCTATTTCAAGTGTGGTAGGTATTCTAGAATCCAGCCCATGTATTTTACAATATACAACGTATTCATCAAGAAAAGGTAAAAATCTGACATTATTTTTGGAAAAATCATATAATTATTTTCTTCCGCGCCCGAATTTTATAATTCTTCATCATATTTTAGCTAAAAGAAAACATTGCAACAAGAAAATTGCTATTTCAAGAGTGGTAGGTATTCTAGAATCCAGCCCATGTAGCTTACATTATGCAACGTATTCATCAAGAATAGTTAAAATCTGATTTTATTTTTGTAAAAAATCATATAAATATTTGCTTCCGCGCCCGAGTTTTATAATTCTTCACCATATTTTAGCTAAAAGAAAACACTTCAACAACAAAATTGCTATTTCAAGTGTGATAGGTATTCTAGAATCCAGCCCATGTAGCTTACAATATACAACGTATTCATCAAGAATAGGTAAAATCTGACTTTATTTTGTAAAAAATCATATAAATATTTGCTTCAGCGCCCGAATTTTATAATTTTTCATCATATTTTAGCTAAAAGAAAACATTGCAACAAGAAAATTGCTATTTCAAGCGTGGTAGGTATTCTAGAATCCAGCCCATATAGCTTACAATATACAACGTATTATTCAAGAATAGGTAAAATCTGACTATATTTTTGAAAAGAATCATATAAATATTTGCTTAAGCGCCCGAATTTTATAAATCTTTATCATATTTTAACTAAAAGAAAACATTGCAACAAGAAAATTGCTATTTCAAGAGTGGTAGGTATTCTAGAATCCAGCCCATGTATTTTACAATATACAACGTATTCATCAAGAAAAGGTAAAATCTGACATTATTTTTGGAAAAATCAAATAATTATTTTCTTCCGCGCCTGAATTTTATAATTCTTCATCATATTTTAGCTAAAGGAAAACATTGCAACAAGAAAATTGCTATTCCAAGTGTGGTAGGTATTGTAGAAACAAGCTAATGTATCTTACAATAAACAACGTATTCATCAAAAAAAGGTAAAATCTGACTTTATTTTTGTAAAAAATCATATAAATATTTGCTTCCGCGCCCGAATTTTATAATTCTTTATCATATTTTAGCTAAAGGAAAACATAGAAACAAGAAAATTGCTATTGCAAGTGTGGTAGGTATTCTAGAATCCAACCCATGTCGTTTACAATATACAACATATTCATTAAAATGACACCTGAAAATCGAATGTTTATTATCTGATTGGTACCATGTTTTGATCACTTTTGCATGTCCAATGCTAAAATTATCTATAGTATAGATCCTAAAGCATGAATATGAATGTTTTAACAAAAATATCCATTTTAAAAATAGGTAAAATCTGTTTTAACAAAAATATCCATTTCAAGAATAGGTAAAATCTGACTTTATTTATGTAAAAAGTCATATAAATATTTGCTTCCGCGCCCGAATTTTATAATTCTTCATCATATTTTCGCTAAAGGAAAATATTGCAACAAGAAAATTACTATTTCAAGTGTGGTAGGTATTCTAGAACCCAGCCCATGTAGATTACAATATACAACGTATTCAACAAGAAAAGGTAATATCTGACTTTATTTTTGAAAAGAATCATATAAATATTTGCTTCCGCGCCCGAATTTTATAATTCTTCATCATATTTTAGCTAAAAGAAAACATTGCAACAAGAAAATTGCTATTTCAAGCGTGGTAGGTATTCTAGAAACCAGCCCATGTAGCTTACAATATACAACGTATTAATCAAGAATAGGTAAAATCTGACTTCATTTTTGTAAAGAATCATATAAATATTTGCTTAAGCGCCCGAATTTTATAAATGTTTATCATATTTTAACTAAAAGAAAACATTGCAACAAGAAAATTGCTATTTCAAGTGTGGTAGGTATTCTAGAATCCAGCCCATGTATTTTACAATATACAACGTATTCATCAAGAAAAGGTAAAATCTGACATTATTTTTGGAAACATCATATAAATATTTTCTTCCGCGCCCGACTTTTATATTTCTTCATCATATTTTAGCTAAAAGAAAACATTGCAACAAGAAAATTGCTATTTCAAGTGTGGTAGGTATTCTAGAAACCAGTTAATGTATCTTACAATAAACAACGTATTTATCAAAAAAAGGTAAAATCTGACTTTATTTTTGTAAAAAATCATATAAATATTTGCTTCCGCACCCGAATTTTATAATTCTTCATCTTATTTTAGCTAAAAGAAAACATTGCAACAAGAAAATTGCTATTTCAAGTGTGGCAGGTATTCTAGAATCCAGCCCATGTAGCTTACAATATACAACGTATTCATCTAGAATAGGTAAAATCTGACTTTATTTTTGTAAAAAATCATATAAATATATGCTTCCGCGCCCGAATTTTATAATTCTTCATCATGTTTTAGCTAAAAGAAAACATTGCAACAAGAAAATTGCTATTTCAACTGTGGTAGGTATTCTAGAATGCAGCCCATGTAGCTTACATTATGCAACGTATTCATCAAGAATAGTTAAAATCTGATTTTATTTTTGTAAAAAATCATATAAATATTTGCTTCCGCGCCCGAGTTTTATAATTCTTCACCATATTTTAGCTAAAAGAAAACACTTCAACAACAAAATTGCTATTTCAAGTGTGATAGGTATTCTAGAATCCAGCCCATGTAGCTTACAATATACAACGTATTCATCAAGAATAGGTAAAATCTGACTTTATTTTGTAAAAAATCATATAAATATTTGCTTCAGCGCCCGAATTTTATAATTTTTCATCATATTTTAGCTAAAAGAAAACATTGCAACAAGAAAATTGCTATTTCAAGCGTGGTAGGTATTCTAGAATCCAGCCCATGTAGCTTACAAAATACAACGTACTATTCAAGAATAGGTAAAATCTGACTATATTTTTGAAAAGAATCATATAAATATTTGCTTAAGCGCCCGAATTTTATAAATCTTTATCATATTTTAACTAAAAGAAAACATTGCAACAAGAAAATTGCTATTTCAAGAGTGGTAGGTATTCTAGAATACAGCCCATGTATTTTACAATATACAACGTATTCATCAAGAAAAGGTAAAATCTGACATTATTTTTGGAAACATCATATAAATATTTTCTTCCGCGCCCGAATTTTATATTTCTTCATCATATTTTAGCTAAAAGAAAACATTGCAACAAGAAAATTGCTATTTCAAGTGTGCTAGGTATTCTAGAAACCAGTTAATGTATCTTACAATAAACAACGTATTTATCAAAAAAAGGAAAATCTGACTTTATTTTTGTAAAAAATCATATAAATATTTGCTTCCGCACCCGAATTTTATAATTCTTCATCTTATTTTAGCTAAAAGAAAACATTGCAACAAGAAAATTGCTATTTCAAGTGTGGTAGGTATTCTAGAATCCAGCCCATGTAGCTTACAATATACAACGTATTCATCTAGAATAGGTAAAATCTGACTTTATTTTTGTAAAAAATCATATAAATTTTTGCTTCCGCGCCCGAATTTTATAATTCTTCATCATGTTTTAGCTAAAAGAAAACATTGCAACAAGAAAATTGCTATTTCAACTGTGGTAGGTATTCTAGAATGCAGCCCATGTAGCTTACAATATACAATTTATTCATCAAGAATAGGTAAAATCTGACTTAATTTTTGTAAAAAATCATATAACTATTTGCTTCCGCGCCCGAATTTTATAATTCTTCATTAAATTTTAGCTAAAAGAAAACATAGCAACAAGAAAATTACTATTTCAAGTGTGGTAGGTATTCTAGAACCCAGCCCATGTAACTTACAATATACAACGTATTCATCAAGAAAAGGTAAAATTTGACATTATTTTGGAAAAGAATCATATAAATATTTGCTTCCGCGCACGAATTTGTTAATTTTTTATTATATTTTAGTTAAAAGAAAACATTGCAACAAGAAAATTGCTATTTCAAGTGTGGTAGGTATTCTAGAATCCAGCCCATGTAGCTTACAATATACAATATTTTCATTAAAATGACCCCCGAAAATTGAATATTTATTATCTGATTGGTACAACGTTTTAATCACTTTTACATGTCCAATGCTTAAAACCATCCAGAGTATAGATTCTAAAGCATGTATATGAATGTTTTAATAAAAATATCAATTTCAAGAATAGGTAAAATCTGAGTTTATTTTAGTTAAAAATCATATAAATATTTGCTTCCGCGCCCGAATATTAAAATTTTTATCATATTTTAGCTAAAAGAAAACATTGCAACAAGAAAATTGCTATTTCAATTGTGGTAGGTATTCTAGTATGCAGCCCATATAGCTTACAATATAAAACGTATTTATCAAGAAAAGGTAAAATCTGACTTTATTTTTGTAAAAAATCATATAAATATTTGCTTTCGCGCCCAAATTCTATAATTCTTTATCATATTTTAGCTAAAGAAAAATATTGCAACAAGAAAAATGCTATTTCAAGTTTGGTAGGTAGTCTAGAATCCAGCCCATGTAGCTTACAATATACAACGTATTCATTAAAATGACACTCGAAAAATGAATGTTTATTTTCTGACTGGTACAACGTATTCATCAAGAATAGGTAAAATCTGACTTTATTTTTGTAAAAAATCATATAAATATTTGCTTCCGAGCCTGAATTATATAATTCTTTATCATATTATAGCTAAAAGAAAACATTGCAACAAGAAAATTGCTATTTCAAGTGTGGTAGGTATTCTAAAATCCAGCCCATGTAGCTTACAATATACAACGTATTTATTAAAATGACACCCGAAAATTGAATTTTTATTATCTGATTGGTACCACGTTTTGGTCACTTTTGCATTTCCAATGCTAAAATTATCTATAATATAAATCCTAAAGCATGAATATGAATGTTTTAACAAAAATATCCATTTCAAGAATATGTAAAATCTGACGTATTCATCAAGAAAAGGTAAAATCTGACTTTATTTTTTTAAAAAAATAATACAAATATTTGCTTCTGCGCCCGAATTTTATAATTCTTCATCATATTTTAGCTAAAAGAAAACATCGCAACAAGAAAATTGCTATTTCAAGGGTAGTAGGTATACTAGAATCCAGCCCATGTAGCTTACAATATACAACGTATTCATCAAGAATAGGTAAAATCTGACTTTATTTTTGTAAAAAATCATATAAATATTTGCTTCCGCTCCCGAATTTTATAAATCTTTATCATATTTTAGCTAAACGAAAAAATTGCAACAAGAAAATTGCTATTTCAAGTGTGGTAGGTATATACGAATCCATCCCATGTAGTTTACAATATACAACGTATTCATCAAGAAAAGGTAAAATCTGACTTTATTTTTGCAAAAAAGCATATAAATATTTGCTTGTGCGCCCAAATTTTAAAATTTTTCATCATATTTTAGCTAAAAGAAAACATTGCAACAAGAAAATTGCTATTTCAAGTGTGGTAGGTACTCTAGATACCAGCCCATGTAGCTTACATTATACAACGTATTCATCAAGAAAAGATAAAATCTGAATTTTTTTTGTAAAAATTATATAAATATTTGCTTCCGCGACCGAATTTTATAATTTTTCATCATATTTTAGCTCAAAGAAAACATTGCAACAAGAAAATTGCTATTTTAAGTGTGGTAGGTATTCTAGAACCCAGCCCATGTAGCTTACAATATACAACGTATTCATTAAAATGACACTCGAAAATTGAATGTTTATTATCTGGTTCGTATCACGTTTTGGTCACTTTTGCATGTCCAATGCTTAAAACCATTTGTAGTATAGATCCTAAAGCATGAATATGAATGTTTTAACAAAAATATCCATTTCAAGAAAATGTAAAATCTGACTTTATATTTGTAAAAAAATCATATAAATATTTGCTTCTGCGCCCGAATTTTATAATTCTTTATCATATTTTAGCTTAAGGAAAACATTGCAACAAGAAAATTGCTATTTCAAGTTTGGTAGGTATTCTAGAATCCACCCGATGTAGCTTACAATATACAACGTATTTATTAAAATGACACCCGAAAATTGAATGTTTCTTATCTGATTGATACCACGTTTTGGTCACTTTTGCAGGTCCAATGCCTAAAACCATCCATAGTATAGATCCTAAAGCATGAATATGAATGTTTTAACAAAAAAAAATTTCAAGAATAGGTAAAATCTGACTTTATTTTTGCAAAAAATCATATAAATATTTGTTTCCGCGCCCGAATTTTATAATTCTTCATCATATTCTAGCTAAAAGAAACCATTGCAACAAGAAAATTGCTATTTCAAGTGTGGTAGGTATTCTAGAATCCAGCCCATGTAGCTTATAATATACAACGTATTCATTAAGTAAAGGTAAAATCTGACTTTATTTTTGTAAAACATCATATAGATATTTGCTTTCGCGCCTGAATTTTATAATTTTTCATCATATTTTAGCTAAAAGAAAACATTGCAACAAGAAAATTGCTATTTCAAGTGTGGTAAGTATTCTAGAATCCAGCCCATGTAGCTTACAATATACAACGTATTTATTAAAATGACACCCGAAAATTAAATGTTTATTATCTGACTGGTACCACGTTTTGGTCACTTTTGCATGTCCAATGCTAAAATTATCCATAGTATAGATCCTAATGCATGAATATTGTTAACTTAGACAAACAGACTTGATTTAAAAATATATGTAAGCTTGTTTATTAAGAAGTAGGCTGAATGTTTTTGTATATAAAATAAGTGATGATATTGTTATGAACTGTCAAATAAATTAGATGAATATTATACTTAAATAATAAAAGGAAAGTATTCTTTGAACTCCAAGTTTTTGCTCTGCTATAATTTAAAACAATATGTTATGGGCCCAGATATTCGCCAGTGAATAAAAACTGTGTTTTGGAGTTCAGTCGTCAGTTACGTCGAGTCTAGTCCCTTTTTATTGAATTGAGACTAAGGAAAAGATGGACAAATTGAAAGGATACTCTATTCAAAAATTTGACGGCAAAAATTTCTAATTGTGGAAATATCAGCTAGAAATTATTTTTCGAGCCGAAAAGATTCTTGCTGTTGTCAATGGTACCGTTACAAGATCTGAAGAAGATGGTGTTGATCAAAATTTGTGGGACAAGAAAAATGCTAAAGGTATGCTCATCATTTCAACAGCTATGGAGTTTGATCAGCTTCAAGTTGTAATGACATGTGCGAACTCAGCAGATATGTGGACACGTCTCAAAACAATTCACGAACAACGATCAACAGTTAACAAAATTTCACTAAAGCAAAAATTTTTCAGTTATAAAATGTCATCAACCGATACAATAGCACAACATATTAGTAAAATTGAATCTTTAGTACAAGCTCTCAATGATGTTGGCGAACCAGTGGGAGAAGTCGACAAAATAGTAAAGATTTTGGGAAGTCGTCCAACAAAGTATGGTACATTTATAACTGCCTGGGATTCATGTTCCGAAGATAAGCAAACATTTAATAATTTAACATCCCGATTATTGATGGAGGAACAACGATTATCAGAAGCCGATGAAATGTCAACAGTGTTCGTAGCAGTTAAAATGGACAAATCAAAGGCGATTGGTAAAGTATCTGAAAATAACAAAAAAAAAGATAGAACATCAAAATCGGTGAGTAAGAGAATCTTTGAATGTTTTTATTGTCATAAGAAGGGACATTTTAAGTCAGAATGTAGAAAATTGCTAGCCAAACGCAATGCAGAAAATAATAAAAATTCTGAAGCCACTGCTCTTAGTGCAGAAGTTAGAAATGTTTTATTCTCTGGTTGCAATGACGTTTGGTTAGCAGATAGCGCAGCATCTAAGCACATGACATCACACAGGGAATAGTTTACTGCATTCAAACCGATACAGGGTCCCGATGTGCTAGTTCAGATTGGAGACAACTCTTATATCAAAATTGAAGGCTCAGGTTCTATAGATGTTATGTCGTTAGTTAATGGAAAATGGCAGTTTTGTACTTTTGAAAATACTTTGTATATCCCAAAATTAAAGAAAAATTTGTTCTCAGTGGGAGCAGTTACTCAAAAAGGATTTAAAGTTTATTTTGATGATGAAAAGATTGAAGTGTGGAAGTCAAATTTAATTGCAGCAGGTATTAAAACAGAAAATCAATGCTACAGAATGCTGTTCAAGTCAGCCATCTTGGAACAAGCTAACTCAGCTTTACTCTGGCATAAGAGATTGGGTCATATTCACTTCCAGGCTTTGAAAAATATGGCAGACAAAGATCTAATACCCGGATTTAAATTAAAGAATATTGACAATCTATTCTGTGAGCCGTGTCAATTAGGTAAACTTTGTCGTAAACCATTTGAGTCAAATTTAGAGTAAAGGTCAAGTATGCCAGGAGAATTCATTCATACAGATGTAAGTGGAAAAATGCCGGTAACGTCTCTTGGAGGTGCAAATTATTATATTGTATTCAAAGACGATTGCACTTCTTATCGTTTTGTGTATTTCCTTAAAAATAAAAGTGACGCTTTCTCAATGTTTTTAGAATTTCAGAGTTTAGCAGAAAGGCAGACTGGTAATAAAATCAAATTTTTGAGAAGCGATAACGGAACTGAATACATCAATCAACAATTCGATAATTATTGCAAGGTAAATGGAATAATACACGAAACTACTTGTCCATACACTCCGGGGCAAAATGGTCGAATTGAGCGGGAAAATAGATCCATTGTTGAATGTGCTCGTACAATGTTATTGGACTCAAGTGTATCACAAGAAATGTGGGCTGAGGCAGTAAATTGTGCTACATATATTTTGAACCGAAGACCATGCAAAGCAAATGACAATAAAACACCTTTCGAAAAAAAAACAAATCACCTTCACTGAAGCATTTGAAGAAATTTGGATCAGAAGTTTTTGTTCATACTCCAGATCAGTTGAGATCTAAATGGGAAAGTAAATCGGAAAAGATGATAATGGTGGGTTATAATGGACACAGCTCAAATTACAGACTTTTAAATCCACGTACTCGGAAGATTATTATTTCTCGCAATGTCACGTTCAACGAGAAAATAATACATAATGACTCAAAGAAAGAAAATGTTCATTTTGATTGGCCTGTTTCTCCAAAAGAAACATTGCTGTTGCATGCAGCTGCAAGTGGGGAAGAGGAACAAGGTAACAATGAAGACGGAAATAAATACAATTTACGAAATAGACATGAAATTAAGCGACCAGATCGTTACACGAACTTTGCTTGTATTGCATTGGTCAGTGAACCAAAATCCTTTGAAGAGGCTATAACATGTGAAGAATCGTCACAATGGAAGGAAGCAATGGACGAGGAAATTGCTTCTCTTCTCAAGAATAACAGTTGGGAACTAGTGCCACTACCTGATAATCGAAAACCTGTTGGCAGTAAGTGGGTCTATCGAGTGAAAGAAAAACCAGACGGATCAATTGATCGTTTCAAGGCAAGATTATGCGCTAAAGGCTATTCTCAAAAAGCAGGTATTGACTTTAAAGAAATGTTCTCACTAGTTGTTCGTTATGATTCAGTCAGAGTTCTATTAGCCCTCGCAGCGTCACAAAATTTGGAGATAAAACAGTTCGATGTTAAGACTGCGATTTAGAAGAGGAAGTTTACATGGAACAACCGGAGGGTTATTGCTCAGAACGTCCAGAACCAGTATGTAAATTACATAAAAGTATTTACGGACTTAAACAGTCACCACGCTGTTGGAATTTGAAATTCGTTCAGTTTCTGATAACTTTTGGCTTTAAACAACTATGTGCAGACAAATGCGTTTTCTACACAAAAATTGATGGCTTAGATGTCTACATGGCATTATATGTGGATGATGGTCTCATCATGAGTAAATCAGCAAATATCTTAGAAAGAATTTTGTCTAAACTCGGATCAACTTTTGGAATTACTATTGGAAATGGTAATTATTTCTGTGGTCTGGAGATTCAACGAGACCTCGAGAAGAAGGAAATTCGAATAGGTCAACAGAAATACATCGGCCGTATGCTACAGAAATTCAACATGGAAGATTCAAAGCCGAATTCTACTCCTTGTACACCAGGTGTTGAACTTCACAACAGTCAATGTCCTACAAATGACCACTAAACTTTTTGTAGATAACCAAAGCACTATACGCTTAATTCAAAACACAGGTCATCACAAACACACAAAACATATAGACATAAAATATCACTATATTCGTGAACGAGTTAATCACAATGATATTATAGTGTGTTATGTTCGCTCAGAAAATCAATTAGCTGATCTCTTTACAAAAACATTAACTCGGGATAAATTTGTAAGAAACAGAAACGCTCTAACACTCTTCTTAATAAACAAGAGTGAGAGTGTTAACTAAGACAAACAGACTTGATTTAAAAATATATGTAAGCTTGTTTATTAAGAAGTAGGCTGAATGTTTTTGTATATAAAATAAGTGATGTTATTGTTATAAACTGTCAAATGTATTAGATGAATATTATACCTAAATAATAAAAGGAAAGTATTCCTTGAACTACAAATTTTTACTCTGCTATAATTTAAAACAATAAATATGAATGATTTCACAAAAATATCCATTTCAAGACTAAAGTAAAATCTGACTTTATTTTTGTAAAAAATCATATAAATATTTGCTTCCGCGCCCGAATTTTATAATTCTTCATCATATTTTAGCTAAAAGAAAACATTGCAACAGGAAAATTGCTATTTCAAGTGTGTTAGGTATTCTAGAATCCAGCCCATGTAGCTTACAATATAGAACGTATTCATTAAAATGACACCTGAAAATTAAATTTTTATTATCTAAAGGATACCACGTTTTGTTCACTTTTGCATGTCCAATGCTAAAATTATCCATAGTATAAATCCTAAAGCATAAATATGAATGTTTTAACAAATATATCCATTTCAAGAATAGGTAAAATCTGACTTACTTTTTGTAAAAAATCATATAAATTTTTGTTTCCGCGCCCGGATTTTTTAATTTTCCATCATATTTTACCTAAAAGAAAACATTGCAACAAGAAAATTGCTATTTCAAGTGTGTAGGTATTCTACAATCCAGCCCATGTAGCTTACAATATACAACGTATTCTTTAAAATGACACCCGAAAATTGAATGTTTATTATCTAATTGGTACCACTTTTTGGTCACTTTTGCATGTCCAATGCTTAAAACCATCCATAGTATAGATCCTAAAGCATGAATATGAATGTTTTAAGAAAAATATCAATTTCAAAAATACGTAAAATCTGACTTAATTTTTGTAAAAAATCATATAAATATTGGCTTCCTCGCCTGAATTTTATAATTCTTCATCATATTTAACTAAAAGAAAACATTGCAATAAGAAAATTGCTATTTCATGTGTTGTAAGTATTTTAGAATCCAGCCCATGTAGTTTACAATATACAACGTATTCATCAAGAATAGGTAAAATCTGACCTTATTTTTCTAAAAAACCATATAAATATTTGCCTCTGCGCCCGAATTTTATAATTCATCATCATATTTTAGCTAAAAGAAAACATTGCAAGAAGAAAATTGCTATTTCAAGTGTAGTAGGTATTCTAGAATCCTGCCAATGTAGCTTACAATATACAACGTATTCATCAAGAATAGGTAAAATCTGACATTATTTTTGTAAAAGTTCATATAAATATTTGTTTCCGCGCCCGAATTTTATAATTCTTCATCATGTTTTAGCTAAAAGAAAACATTGCAATAAGAAAATTATTATTTCAAGTGTGGTAGATATTCTAGAATCCAGCCCATGTAGCTTACAATATACAATGTATTCATTAAGAAAAGGTAAAATCTGACTTTATTTTTGTAAAAAATCATATAAATTTTTGCTTCCGTCCCCGAGTTTTATAATTCTTCATCATATATTAGTTTAAAGAAAATATTACAAAAAGAAAATTGCTATTTTAAGTGTGGTAGGTATTCTAGAATCCAGCCCATGTAGCTTACAATATACAACGTATTCATTAAAATGACATCCGAAAATGAAGAGTTTATTATCTGACTGGTACCACGTTTTGGTTACTTTTGCATGTCCAATGCTAAAATTATCCATAGTATAGAACTTAAAGCATGAATATTAATGTTTTAACAAAAATATCCATTTCAAGAATAGGTAAAATCTGACTTTATTTTTGTAAAAAATCATATAAATATTTGCTTCCGCGACCGAATTTAATAAATTTTTATCATATTTTAGTTAAGAGAAAACATTGCAACAAGAAAATTGCTAATTCAAGTGTGGTAGGTATTTTAGATTCCATCCCATGTAGCTTACAATACACAACGTATTCATCAAGAAAAGGTAAAATCTGACTTTTTTTGTAAAAAAATCATATAAATGTTTGCTTCCGCGCCTGAATTTTATAATTTTTCATTATATTTTAGCTAAAAGAAAACATAGCAACAAGATAATTGTTATTTCAAGTGTGGTAGGTATTCTAGAATCCAGTCCATGTAGCTTACAATTTACAATGTATTCTTTAAAATGAAACCCGAAAATTGAATGTTTATTATCTGATTGGTACCACGTGTTGGTCACTTTTGCATATCCAATGCTAAAATTATCCATAGTATAGATTCTAAAGCATGAATATGAATGTTTTAACAAAAATATCCATTTCAAGAATATGTAAAATCTGACTTTATTTTTGTAAAAAATCATATAAATATTTGCTTCCGCGCCCGAATTTTATAATTCTTCATTATATTTTACCTAAAAGAAAACATTGCAACAAGAAAATTGCTAATTCAAAAGTGGTGGGTATTCTAGAATCCATCCCATGTACCTTACAATATACAACGTATTCGTCAAGAATAGGTAAAAGCTGAATTTATTTTTGTAAAAAATCATATAAATATTTGCTTCCGCGCCCGAATTTTATAATTCATCATCATATTTTATCTAAAAGAAAACATTGCAACAAGAAAATTGCTATTTCAAGTGTGGTAGGTATTCTAGAATCCAGCTCATGTAGCTTACAATATACAACGTATTCATTAAAATGACGTTCGAAAATTGAATGTTTATTATCTGATTGGAACCACGTTTTGGTCACTTTTGCATGTCCAATGCTTAAAACCATCCATAGTATAGATCCTAAAGCATGAATATGAATGTTTTATCAAAAATATCCATTTCAAAAATAAGTAAAATCTGACTTAATTTTTGTAAAAAATCATATAAATATTTGCTCTTTCGCCTGAATTTTATAATTCTTCATCATATTTAACTAAAAGAAAACATTGCAACAAGAAAATTGCTATTTCAAGTATGGTAGGTATTTTAGAATCCAGCCTATGTAACTTTCAATATACAACGTATTCCTCAAGAGTAGGTAAAATCTGACTTTATTTTTGTAAAAAATCATATAAATAATTGCTTCCGCGCCCGAATTTTATAATTCCTCATCATATTTTAGCTAAAAGAAAACATTGCAACAAGAAAATTTCTATTTCAAGTGTGCTAGGTATTCTAGAATCCAGTCCATGTAGCTTACAATATACAAGGTATTCATCAAGAATAGGTAAAATCTGACTATATTTTTGTAAAAATTCATATAAATATTTGCTTCCGCGCCCGAATTTTATAATTCTTAATCATGTTTTAGCTAAAAGAAAACATTTCAATAAGAAAATTACTATTTCAAGTGTGGTAGATATTCTAGAATCCAGCCCATGTAGCTTACAATATACAACGTATTCTTAAAAATGACACCCGAAAATTGAATGTTTATTATCTAATTGGTACCACGTTTTGGTCACTTTTGCATGTCCAATGCTTAAAACCATCCATAGTATAGATCCTAAAGCATGAATATGAATGTTTTAACAAAAATATCAATTCCAAAAATACGTAAAATCTGACTTAATTTTTGTAAAAAATCATATAAATATTGGCTTAATCGCCTGAATTTTATAAATCTTCATCATATTTTACTGAAAGAAAACATTGCAACAAGAAAATTGCTATTCTAAGGGTTGTAAGTATATTAGAATCCAGCCCATGTAGTTTACAATATACAACGTATTCATCAAGAATAGGTAAAATCTGACCTTATTTTTGTAAAAAACCATATAAATATTTGCCTCTGCGCCCGAATTTTATAATTCATCATCATATTTTAGCTAAAAGAAAACATTGCAAGAAGAAAATTGCTATTTCAAGTGTGGTAGGTATTCTAGAATCCTGCCAATGTAGCTTACAATATACAACGTATTCATCAAGAATAGGTAAAATCTGACCTTATTTTTGTAAAAGTTCTTATAAATATTTGCTTCCGTGCCCGAATTTTATAATTCTTTATCATGTTTTAGCTAAAAGAAAACATTGCAATAAGATTATTGCTATTTTAAGTGTGTTAGGTATTCTAGAATCCAGCCCATGGAGCTTACAATATACAACGTATTCATTAAAATGACATCCGAAAATTAAATATTTATTATCTGACTGGTACCACGTTTATGTTACTTTTGGTTACTTTTGCATGTGCAATGCTAAAATTATCCATAGTATAGATCCTGAAGCATGAATATGAATGTTTTAACAAAAATATCAATTTTAAAAATATGTAAAATCTGACTCAATTTTTGTAAAAAATCATATAAATATTGCCTTCCTCGCCTGAATTTTATAATTCTTCATCATATTTAACTAAAAGAAAACATTGCAACAAGAAAATTGCTATTTCAAGTATGGTAGGTATTTTAGAATCCAGCCTATGTAACTTTCAATATACAACGTATTCCTCAAGAGTAGGTAAGATCTGACTTTATTTTTGTAAAAAATCAGATAAATAATTGCTTCCGCGCCCGAATTTTATAATTCCTCATCATATTTTAGCTAAAAGAAAACATTGCAACAAGAAAATTTCTATTTCAAGTGTGCTAGGTATTCTAGAATCCAGTCCATGTAGCTTACAACATACAAGGTATTCATCAAGAATAGGTAAAATCTGACTATATTTTTGTAAAAATTCATATAAATATTTGCTTCCGCGCCCGAATTTTATAATTCTTAATCATGTTTTAGCTAAAAGAAAACATTTCAATAAGAAAATTACTATTTCAAGTGTGGTAGATATTCTAGAATCCAGCCCATGTAGCTTACAATATACAACGTATTCTTAAAAATGACACCCGAAAATTGAATGTTTATTATCTAATTGGTACCACTTTTTGGTCACTTTTGCATGTCCAATGCTTAAAACCATCCATAGTATAGATCCTAAAGCATGAATATGAATGTTTTAACAAAAATATCAATTCCAAAAATACGTAAAATCTGACTTAATTTTTGTAAAAAATCATATAAATATTGGTTTAATCGCCTGATTTTTATAAATCTTCATCATATTTTACTGAAAGAAAACATTGCAACAAGAAAATTGCTATTCTAAGGGTTGTAAGTATATTAGAATCCAGCCCATGTAGTTTACAATATACAACGTATTCATCAAGAATAGGTAAAATCTGACCTTATTTTTTGTAAAAAACCATATAAATATTTGCCTCTGCGCCCGAATTTTATAATTCATCATCATATTTTAGCTAAAAGAAAACATTGCAAGAAGAAAATTGCTATTTCAATTGTGGTAGGTATTCTAGAATCATGTCAATGTAGCTTACAATATACAACGTATTCATCAAGAATAGGTAAAATCTGACCTTATTTTTGTAAAAGTTCATATAAATATTTGCTTCTGTGCCCGAATTTTATAATTCTTTATCATGTTTTAGCTAAAAGAAAACATTACAATAAGATTATTGCTATTTTAAGTGTGTTAGGTATTCTAGAATCCAGCCCATGTAGCTTACAATATACAACGTATTCATTAAAATGACATCCGAAAATTAAATATTTATTATCTGACTGGTACCACGTTTATGTTACTTTTGGTTACTTTTGCATGTGCAATGCTAAAATTATCCATAGTATAGATCCTGAAGCATGAATATGAATGTTTTAACAAAATTATAAATTTTAAAAATATGTCAAATCTGACTTAATTTTTGTAAAAAATCATATAAATATTGGCTTCCTCGCCTGAATTTTATAATTCTTCATCATATTTAACTAAAAGAAAACACTACAATAAGAAAATTGCTATTTCAAGAGTGGTAGGTATTTTATAATCCAGCCCATGTAGTTTACAATATACAACGTATTCATCAAAAATAGATAAAATATGACCTTATTTTTGTAAAAGACGATATAAATATTTGCATCTGCGCCGGAATTTTATAATTTTTCATCATATTTTAGCTGAAAGAAAACATTGCAACAAGAAAATTGCTATTTCTAGTGTGGTGAGTATTCTAGAATCCATCCCATGTAGCCTACAATATACAACGTATTCGTCAAGAACAGGTAAAAGCTGAATTTATTTTTGTAAAAAATCATATAAATATTTGCATCCGCGCCCGAATTTTATAATTCATCATCATATTTTAGCTAAAAGAAAACATTGCAACAAGAATATTGTTATTTCAAGTGTAGTAGGTATTCTAGAATCCTGCCAATGTAGCTTACAATATACAACGTATTCATCAAAAATAGGTAAAATCAGACTTTATATTTGTAAAAGTTCATATAAATATTTGCTTCCGCGCCCGAATTTTATAATTCTTCATCATGTTTTAGCTAAAAGAAAACATTGCAACAAGAAAATTGCTATATCAAGTGTAGTAGGTACTTTAGAATCCAGCCCATGTAGCTTACAATATACAACGTATTCATCAAGAAAAGGTAAAATCTGAATTTTTTGTAAAAAATCATATAAATATTTGCGTCCGCGCCTGAATTTTATAATTTTTCATCATATTTTAGCTAAAAGAAAACATTGCAACAAGAAAATTGCTATTTCAAGTGTGGTAGGTATTCTAAAATCCAGCCCATGTAGCTTACAATATACAACGTATTCATTAAAATGACATCCGAAAATTAAATGTTTATTATCTGACTGGTACCACGTTTATTTTACTTTTGGTTACTTTTGCATGTCTAATGCTAAAATTATCCATAGTATGGATCCTAAAGCATGAATAAGAATGTTTTACCAAAAATATCAATTTCAAGAATAGATAAAATCTGACTTTATTTTTGTAATAAATCATATAAATATTTGTTTCCTCGCCCGAATTTTATAATTCTTTATCATGATTTAGCTGAAAGAAAACATTGCAACAAGAAAATTGCTATTTTAAGTGTGGTAGGTATTATAATAATAATAATAATAATACTTTATTTCATAGACATGTGATACGTGTATCGAAATCGTCAGGAATAAAAATAATAATAATATAAGAAATATAAATACAAACAGAGAGGCTGATATCTACCTACATCCCGTTAGAGCTCCATCATCAATTATGGAATACAAAAATTCATTTAAGTCATAAAAACAATGGTTTACCAGATATAATTTTAATTTTTTTTTAAATATTTTTGAATTAGTACATAACTTAATTTCACTTGGTAATTTATTAAATACTTTCAGACCTTTAATATGGGGAGCTGTTTCTGTAATTTTATAATTAGTAAATGGTATACGGAATTAATTTTTTTGACGAGTGTTAAAATGATGCAGGTCAGAATTTAATTCAAAACACGTTTTATTGCGATAAATAAACTTGCACACTTCATAGATATATAAACGAGAAACAGTTAATATTTTATATTATTTGAAAAGTAATCTACAAGGAAAATCTCGAGCTACTTTTGCCAAAATCCGAAGAATTCTTTTTTGAGAGATGAAAACACCATGCATCGCAGCTTAAGCACCCCAAAAACAGATACCGTATCGTATCACAGATTCTACTTTTGCATAATAAAATACAATTTAACTGTTCTTCGGTGAGAACTGTATTTAAATGCCTAAATTGAAAACATACCGAATTAAGTTTTGTTTCTATATTTACTCCTTGAGAATTACAAATTAAATTTTCGTTAATAAGCATACCTAGAAATTTAGTTTTATAAATCCTAGATATTTTGTTGTTATCTATAACAATATCTAAATTGAGGTTATTGTTAAATTGACGATTATGGAATCGCATATAATGAGTTTTAGATTTATTAAAAAATAAATCATTCGCACAAAACCAATTTGATAATTTATTTAGACAATCTTGACATTTATTTTCCAGCGAGTTTTCTGATGCGTCCGATATTATAATTGAGGCGTCGTCTGCGTACATAGTCAAACAGCAATCATCTTCAAATATAGTACAGAGGTCATTAATATATAATAAAAACAATGTTGGAGATAGGACCCCACCTTGGGGTACTCCAACATTTATTGTTGTATAATCTGAATTTACTTCACGTGATATATTGTTTTCCCTATATACTAATGTAACAAATTGCTTTCTATTCTCCAAAACAGAAGATATCCATTTCAGAGGTGTCCCTCTTATTCCATAATTACCAAGTTTAGAAAGCAGAATGCCATGGTTTACACAGTCAAATGGCTTAGTTAGATCACAAAATATTCCTAGTGGTTTTTCTTTTTTTTCAAGGCTTTCCATTATATTTTCAAGCGAAAACTGTACTGCATTCAAAGTAGAGCATTTTTCTCTAAATCCAAATTGATTAGATGAAATAATTTTTATACTTTGACAGAAAAGTGTCTAACCTATTTAAGAATGCATACTCGTAAATTTTAGAAAAAACAGATGAAAGTGCAATTGGCCGATAATTATTACAATCGAGTAAACTACCATTTTTATGAATTGGTTGTATTTTGCTTATTTTTAAACTCTCCGGAAAAATTCCTGTTTCAAATGATAGATTTATCAAATACATTAGAGGTTTAATAACCACTGGTATAATACGTTTGATTAAAAAGTATGGGATATTATCAGGCCCTGTAGAATTTTTATTTTTGATTTTGGATGCAATTAAATGTAACAGTTCATTTTCTGTAACGGGAAAGAGATAAAAACTATTTGGCTGTGCAGCCATGACATTCTGCTTGCTATTATTATTTTTTTTGGGCAACTGACTTATTACCTTAGCAGGTGCATCTCTAAAAAAACAGTTAAATTCATTTGCTTCGTCCTTAGCATACGTAAATGAGTCAGCGACCGATTTATTTACTGATGGCTTAGTATTCGAGATCTTCTTAATGACTGTCCATGTGCTTTTACCTATATTATCTGAATTCAAAATCTTTCCTTGGAAATATTGTCTTTTTGTCATGGCGACCAGAGTTGCATGTTTGCGTTTGGCGTCATTGTACAAATACTTGAATTCACTACATGACTTTTGTAGCTGAAATAAAGAAAATAAATTACTACTAGATTTTCTGATAGTTTCATTATAACATTTTTTATCGTTTTTCCCATTATATGTTTTTAATGGAAAGTTATTATTAAAATAAAAATTGATACTATCATAAAAAGTATTAAAAGAAGTATTTAAGTCTCCTTTTTCATACACATCACTCCAGTTTTCTGAAATTAGTTCACTAATAAAACAATTTATGTTTGCTTCATGGTAAACTCTACGAGCATATTTATTGTGCTTGTCGTTGCATTTAAAATTCGTTGTTGTTAAGACAGTTTTATGGTCTGCGACAATATTTTCTTCTACTTTACAGATATTACTTACATTGCTAAAAGCTTGATCTAATTTATACAAACCTCTAGTAGGATTTTTAACTAAACTACTACAATTGTAAGTTGATAATAAACCAGTCAACATTTCAAAAGCAACTTTGTCTCTATCAGGATCTAGATTGAAATCGCCTCCTATTATTATCTTATAATTATTTTTTATTACTTTATCTAATATATCATTAAATTTATTTACAAAGTTCTGTGCTTCTTCATAGTGTGTGGTGATCTGTAAAAACATAGTATAATGTATGTAATGTTTGAGTTTGGTTGCCATTTAATGCCACAGATTTCAAATTCTTTTTCAATACAAAAGTTGTAAAGTTTTATTTCTTGTACATTCAGATTACTGTCACACCAAATTCCTACACCGCCTCCGGTAGTACTGGAACGACAAAAATTTGCAGTACAAGTATAATTTGCAAAATATTTACTACTTATTGACTGTGCTGTGCACCAAGTTTCAGAGATACACAAAAAATTTTATTTTATATTTAGGATTTAACAAGTACTCAGTATTAATTATATTGATTTTGTCAGTATTTAAAGATTGGGAATTTATAAAAACAGTACCATAGTTATTATTTTCTAATGTATCTTCTTTGTCGGAGGTCGGTGATGAAAAAACCTTGAGATGTAAGCACCGCAAGGCCACATATCAGCGTTCATGGCAGTTTCGAAATTCATTAAATTCACTGAGACTTTAAAAGAAGAGTAATGTTCAGGATATTTCGATTCGACACGATCCACTGTCACTTCTGGAAATTTACTTTTTACATATGACAGCAAGTTTTCAGTACTAGTGTCGGATTTTAACCGCGACACATATATGAATGCTTTTTTAGGCGCAGCATCAATGTTTATGTCTTTTGCTTTTTCGTAGAAACCCGCATTATTTTTCCTAAAAGATTTATTTTTTATCACTTCACTCCAAAAAACATTAGTATCGTTTTGTTCGTCATTGTTACTACATTTTTCTGATGGGGTATCACCTCTATTATTTACTTCACCAGCTGACACACTCGTTTTTGATCATATTCTAGAATCCAGCCCATGTAGCTTACAATATACAACGTATTCATCAAGAATAGGTAAAATCAAACTTTATTTTTGTAAAAAATCATATAAATATATGCTTCCGCGCCCGAATTTTATAATTCTTCATAATATTTTATCTAAAAGAAAACATTGCAACAAGAAAATTGCTATTTAAAGTGTGGTAGGTATTCTAGAATCCTGCACATGTAGCTTACAATATACAACGTATTCATCAAGAATAGGTAAAATCTTAATTTATTTTTGTAAAAAATTATATAAATATTTGCTTCCGCACACGAATTTTATAATTCTTCATCATATTTTAGCTAAAAGAAAACATTGCAACAAGAAAATTGCTATTTCAAGTGTGGTTGGTATTCTGGAATCCAGCCCATGTAGCTTACAATATACAACGTATTCATCAAGAATAGGTAAAATCTGACTTTATTTTTGAAAAAGTCATATAAATATTTGCTTCCGCGCGCGAATTTTATAATTCTTCATCATATTTTAGCTAAAAGAAAACATTGCAACAAGAAATTTGCTATTTCAAGTGCGGTAGGTATTCTAAAATCCAGCCCATTTAGCTTACAATATACAACGTATTCATTAAAATGACACCCGAAGATTTAATGTTTATTATCTGATTGGTACCACGTTTTGGTCACTTTTGCATGTCCAATGCTTAAAACCATTCATAGTATAGATCCTAAAGCATGAATATGAATGTTTTAACAAAAATATCCATTTCAAGAATAAGTAAAATCTGACTTTATTTTTGTAAAAAATCATATAAATATTTGCTTCCGCGCCCGAATTTTATAATTCTTCATCATATTTTAGCTAAAATAAAACATTGCAACAAGAAAATTGCTATTTTAAGTGTGGTAGGTATTGTAGAATCCAGCCCATGTAGCTTACAATGTACAACGTATTCATCAAGAATAGGTAAAATCTGACTTTATTTTTCTAAAAAGTCATATAAATATTTGCTTCTGCGCCCGAATTTTATAATTCTTCATCATATTTTAGCTAAAAGAAAACATTGCAACAAGACAATTGCTATTTCAAGTGTGGTAGGTATGCTTGAATCCAGCCCATGTAGCTTACAATATACAACGTATTCATTTAAATGACACCCGAAAATTAAATGTTTATTATCCGATTGGTATCAAGATTGCTTAAAACCATCAATAGTATAGATCATTGTCAGATGTAGAGACATCTATTGTTTATCATTGTTTTTATTTGTATTTTTGTAAGCGTGTTTCGATTGGAAATTTAATATTTTTTTGGAGGCAAACGAATATACACAGAAAGCAGTTGCAATCAAAATAGCCATGCTTCTAAATTGTATAGAAGATGAAGCTTTTAATTTATATAATACATTCACGCTAAGCGCATCGGACCGACTAAAGTATGATAAAGTAGTTAAAAAGTTCGAAAGTTACTGCACTCCAAGAAAATCAACAGTGTTTAATAGGTTCAAATTTTTCAATAGATCACAGCAAGAATCAGAAACGTTTGACCATTACCAAACAGATTTAAAAAAGTTAGCACAAACTTGTGAATTTGGTGATCAACTGGATTCGCTAATAAGAGATAAAATAATTATAGGAATAAATGATAAAACACTACAAGAGAGATTATTGCGCGAAGAAAATTTAAGCCTAGAAAAAGTAATTGAAGTTTGCCGTGTATTTGAATTGAGCAAAAATGAAGCGAAATCTTTACAGACTACAAATACCGTTGATGCTGTATCTAAATCTAAAAATTCAGGTAAATTCAGTGGATTTTCAAGCAAATTAAAAACGTTTAAATGCACTAGATGTAACAGAGAACATAGTGTTAATCAATGTCCAGCTTTTGGCCAAATATGTCACATTTGTGGTAAGAAAAATCATTTTAAATCTGTATGCAAGAATAAATCGTATGGAGTAAACAAGAATTCACATAAGAAAAATAAATACGTGCGTGAGATTACAGAAAGAAACACTGATGAAGAGGAACTATTTTCAATACTACAATTAAAGTTAAATAAAAATAATAATGTGGATGATTGGTACTACAATATTTCAATTAATAATGTGCCAATACTATTCAAATTAGACACAGGGGCTGATGTAAATGTAATACCCTATAATATTTATACAAAATTATGCTCAGATATAAAACTGCAGCCTACAGAGTCAAAAATTACCGCATATGGAGGAACTGAGATAGAAATTAAAGGAATCGCAAATATTAAATTTGTACCCCAAAACAGAGAAGAAGAGACGCTAAAATTTTATGTAATAAATAAAGAAACCGTACCAATTTTAAGCAAACAAACTTGTATGGAATTAAACCTTGTAAAACGAATTTATTCGGCGCAACTCACAAAAGAAGCAGAAGATAACACAAATGTCAAGAGAAATTTTGTTGAAGTAAATAAGGATATTTTCAATGGTTTAGGCAAATTACTATTTACGTATAAAATTCGACTGTCAGAAGATGCAGTTCCAGTTGTCAAACCGGCGAGAAAAGTTCCCGAGTCTATCAAATTGAAGCTGAAGTCAACACTAGAAAAAATAGAAAAATTAAAAATTATTTCGAAGGTTACCGTTCCTACTAATTGGGTAAATGATATAGTTGTCGTGGAGAAGAAAGATGGCAGTTTGAGAATTTGTCTCAGTCCTTTGGAACTAAACAAAACGTAAAAAGGGAAGTCTATCACATCCCAACAATAGACGAGCTAACAGCGAATTTAGCAGGTAAAAAAGTTTTTACAGTTCTAGATATGAAAGATGGGTTTTTTCAAGTTTGTCTAGAGTCATCTTCTTCGTATTTGTGTACCTTCAACACGCCCTATGGAAAGTATAAATTTAACAGATTACCGTTTGGCTTATGTTCGAGTCCAGAGGTGTTCCAGCGTGAAAGTATTAAGATCTTCGGCGACATAGAAGGTGCTCAAATCTATATCGATGACATCATAATAGCTGCCTATAGTGACGAAGAACATCAACAAATTTTAAATAAAGTAATTAAAAGAGCACGTGAGTGTAACGTAAAATTTAATTCACATAAAATTCAATATAAAATAAATAAAGTGAACTATTTGGGGTTCGAATTTTCAAAAGAAGGACTAAAACCGTGAAGAAACATGTTGAATCAGTAAATAAGTTAAATGAACCTAAAAACAAAAAATCATTGCAAAAATTTCTTGGTGTAATAACTTATTTGCATAAATTTATTCCTAACATGTCAAACATTACAGCACCTTTAAGAGAACTTTTAAAATTAAATACACCGTGGAAGTGGGAAAATGAACAGCAAACAGCATTTAATGAACTAAAAACAATTGTGTGCAATGTGCCAACATTAAAATTTTTCGATTCGCGCGAAAAAATTGTGTAACAGACAGATGCGAGCAATGAGGGGCTAGGAGCGTGTCTACTTTAGAAGGGGCGACCCGTTGCGTTCCTGTCCAGAAGTCTGACCGATGCAGAGAAGCGCTACAGCATCACCGAAAAGGAACTTCTAGGAGTCTGCTTTGCAACGAAGAAGTTTCACCAGTGCATTTATGGCCACCACGTCATTGTCCAGACGGATCACAAGCCACTTGTAAAGATTATACAAAAAGATATACATAAATCGACCAATCGTATTCAGAGATTATTATTAAAATTATTAATTTATGATTTAGGATTACAGTATATCCCAGGTACATTTATGTATATCTCAGACTATTTGTCACGTAATTCTCTACGTAATAAAGTTATTGATGACCCTGATATGACAGATGTAGGGTATACTTTCATGTTGGAGGATGATGTGCCAATTTCAATAGGTAAATTAAAACTGTTACAAACAGAAACAGAAAATATAAATATTTAAAACAGGTAATTAATTACGTTAACAATGGTTGGATAGATAAAACTAAATTAGATTCAAATATTAAAAATTATTATAAAATTAAAGATGAATTATATGTGAGAGAGGATATTTTATTTTTTAATGACAAGGTTTGTGTACCTGAGTCAATGTATTCTGAAATGTTAAGGCAGATACACGGTGATGCTCACATAGGAATTGTAAAAGCGAAAAAACGTGCTAGATCATTACTTTACTGGCCTAATATGTCTGTAATGATGGAAAATCATATCAAAAAATGTACACAGTGTGAAATTAATCAAAAATCAAATATTAGGGAGCTTATGTTAAGCCATCATATACCAAAAATTCCGTTTTATAAAGTAGCTGTAGATATTGGAGAATACGGTGCAAAAAATTATTTAATAGTTGTTGATTTTTTGTCCAAGTGGATAGAAATTTTACCAATCAAAAGCATATCAATGAGTGAGATAATAATTAAATTCAAATTTATATTTTCCACACATGGAATTCCAAAAGAAATTGTTTGTGACAATATTCCATTTAATAGTTATCAATTTAAAAATCTTAGTAAAGAATTTAATTTTGATATCACTTATATAAGACCATATCATCATCAAAGCAATGGCTTATGTGAAAAAGCAGTAGGAATTGCTAAAAATATTATCAAAAAATCCACCAATATGGACGATATTTTTTCTGCTTTGTTAGATTATAGAGTCACACCAGTAGCTGGTACAAATTATTCGCCTTCAGAACTTTTGATGGGTAGGTTACTGAGATCTAAACTTCCATGTTCATTCGATGTACTAAAGCCTAAGCTAGTAGTAGATGTAGGTTACAAATAATTAATGAATACACAAGACAAAAGTAAATTCTATTATAACTCTCATGTTAGAGAACGCGAAAGCTTTAATAAGGGAGATAATATACTAGTGCAAAACCCTATTAATAAATCTTGGAAGCCAGGAATAGTTTTAGAAAAGAATAGTATTCCTAGATCATACAAAGTAGAAACAGAAGATTGTAGAAAGTATAATCGTAACAGTATACATTTAAGAAAATCCTTAAACAATCCTATTTTTGTAAATAGTGATAGAGATAACTAACGACACTAATAAAGTTAGTAATCAAAAAGAGGAGAATGTTGAAATAGATCAGTCGAACAAGATTTCAGATCAAACATCTGCATCTGATAACATTTTCAAAACTAGATATGGTAGAGTTGTTAAGAAACCTGTTAGATTTTAGAATAGTACGTAAAATAAAAAATTTGTATATTCTTGTATTTAATTTAAGTAAGCGGATGTTAGATGTAGAGACATATATTGTTTATTATTGTTTTTATTTGTATTTTTGTAAGCGTGTTTCGGTTGGTACTAAGTTATTGTCAAATATTGTATTGAAATAAAAAGGTGTGTTTTTGAAATAAACAAATATTGTAGTGATCATCATCTGTCTAAATATAAATTATTATTGAATACATCCTAATCTAAAAGGTATATGATAGTTCAAGGAGCCCGTTTATCCAAAACATAACAATCATAAAGCATGAATATGAATGTTTTAACAAAAATATCCATTTCAAGAATAGCTAAAATCTGACTTTATTTTTGTAAAAAATTCATATAAATATTTGCTTCCGCGCCCGAATTTTAAAATTCTTTATCATAATTTAGCTAAAAGAAAACATTGCAACAAGAAAATTGCTATTTCAAGTGTGACGGGTATTCTAGAATCCAGCCCATGTGGCTTACAATATACAACTTATTCATTAAAATGACACCCGAAAATTTAAAATTTATTATCCGTTTATAACCACGTTTTGGTTAATTCTGCATGTCCAATGCTTAAAACCATCCATGGTATAGATCCTAAAGAATGAATATGAATGTTTTAACAAAAATATTCATTTCAAGGATAGATAAAATCTGATTTTATTTTTGTAAAAGATCATATAAATATTTGCTTCCGCGCCCGAATTTGATAATTCTTTATCACATTTTAGCTAAAAAAACATTGCAACAATAAAAATGCTATTTTAAGTGTGGTAGGTATTCTAGAATCCAGCCCATGTGGCTTACAATATACAACGTATTCATCAAGAATAGGTAAAATCTGACTTTATTTTTGTAAAAAATCATATAAATATTTGCTTCCGCGCCCGAATTTTATAATTCTTTATCATATTTTAGCTAAAAGAAAACATTGCAACAAGAAAATTTCTATTTCAAGTGTGGTAGGTATTGTAGAATCCAGCCCATGTAGCTTACAATATACAACGTATTCATCAAGAATAGGTAAAATCTGACTTTATTTTTGTAAAAAATCATATAAATATTTGCTTCCGCGTCCGAATTTTTTAATTTTTCATCATATTTTAGCTAAAGAATAATATTGCAACAAGAAAATTGCTATTTCAAGTGTACTAGGTATTCCAGAATCCAGCCCATGTAGCTAACAATATACAACGTATTCATTAAAATGACACCCGAAAATTGAATGTTTATTATCTGATTTGTACCACGTTTTGGACACTTTTGCATGTCCAATGCTTAAGACTATCCATACTATAGATCCTAAGCATGAATATGAATGTTTTAACAAAAATATCCATTTCAAGATTAGGTAAAATCTGACCTTATTTTTTTTTTTAAATCATATAAATATTTGCTTCCGCGAGTAAATTTCATAATTCTTTATCATATTTTAGCTAAAAGAAAACTTTTTTGTTGATGAAGGGCTCCAATTCAGAATGCATTATTATTATTAAAAGGAATGTGAAAAAAGCAATCTGATTTTTAAATTATTTATTTAAAATCTTATGGCAATCGATTTCGGCTTATAATGCCATCCTCAGGCCACAGCTGAAAATACATTATAAATAAAAATATATTGTGTTAATTTTATATGTAGAACTTGAATTTATGAAACTAATAGTAAACAATATTTGAATTGAAGAAACATGTGCTATTTTTTAAGGTTATGAAATCAATAAACTTAATACAAACAAGATATATTGCATAAATGTATAAATAAAGAAAATCATAAATACTAACCGTCTAGAAATATTGAGAAAAAAGTTGAAATGAAAATTTTGAAGAAATATAGTTGGAAAATTTTTATAAAATAAATCTGTGATGTTGTGGAACCAGGAAGATGAGATTGACTGAAGAATTTTGTCAGAAGTAGAAATTTTAATACTTTTAGTGAAATTTAGTTTTTTATGAAATTAATATTTAATTTTTAAAAGGCGGTAAATGTTTAAATATATGCTGTTCTGGGAAGTTATTCGTTTCGTTTAGTAATATGTGATTGTTGTGTAAATGTTTTAGTATTTCGTATTTTTCAAGTATCAGTAGTTTGTGTAAGTTAGTCTCTGTATGTAGAAGTTGAAGGTTATGTATGGATGTGTTGTGATTGTGATTTTTTAAATGTGTACCTAATGCTGAAGGCGGAGTGTTTTTTAAATGTTCTTGGAATCGGGTTTTTATATTTCTTCTGGTTTGACCTATGTAGATACTGTTACAGTTGTTACATGTTATTTTGTATATGCCACTTTTATTTACTTTATCTATTGTGGGTGTGTTGTTTTACCAACCAATGGGTAGCCCCATTAGTGGCTTATTAGCAACCATATTTATAGATAATTTAGAATCAAAAATAATGAACACTCCCCTTAGCAAAAATATCCTGTTTTGGAAACGTTACGTAGACGATATACTAATACTCTGGACTGGCACTCAGACAGAACTAGAAAACTTTCATAAAATTATTAACAACATTTCTAAAATTAAATTCACCGTTGAACTAGAAACAGACACCAAAATCAACTTCCTTGACCTTACATTACACAGAGACACAGACAACAACAATAACATTTTCTACAACATCTACAGAAAACCAACATCTACAGACATCATCATACCTCAACATTCATATCACGACCCACTCATAAAACAAACAGCTTTCAACTTTTTATTCTTTAGATTATTAACAACCCCCCTTTCGGACATTGATTTTGAAATAGAATATAACACCATATTCACAATAGGCATAAATAATAATTACTCTTTAAAATATATCAACAAACAATTTAATAAAACAAAAAACTCAATTTTAACAAAAAACAAAATTTATAAACATATTAAACAAAAGAAAACTTTCATTTCAATTCCCTTTCATATTGAAACATATAAAAACTTAAAACGCATAACCGAAAAATATAATATAATTTTAACTTCCAAATCACAACCAAACATTTACAACAGAATTAAAAACAACACACCCACAATAGATAAAGTAAATAAAAGTGGCATATACAAAATAACATGTAACAACTGTAACAGTATCTACATAGGTCAAACCAGAAGAAATATAAAAACCCGATTCCAAGAACATTTAAAAAACACTCCGCCTTCAGCATTAGGTACACATTTAAAAAATCACAATCACAACACATCCATACATAACCTTCAACTTCTACATACAGAGACTAACTTACACAAACTACTGATACTTGAAAAATACGAAATACTAAAACATTTACACAACAATCACATATTACTAAACGAAACGAATAACTTCCCAGAACAGCATATATTTAAACATTTACCGCCTTTTAAAAATTAAATATTAATTTCATAAAAAACTAAATTTCACTAAAAGTATTAAAATTTCTACTTCTGACAAAATTCTTCAGTCAATCTCATCTTCCTGGTTCCACAACATCACAGATTTATTTTATAAAAATTTTCCAACTATATTTCTTCAAAATTTTCATTTCAACTTTTTTCTCAATATTTCTAGACGGTTAGTATTTATGATTTTCTTTATTTATACATTTATGCAATATATCTTGTTTGTATTAAGTTTACTGATTTCATAACCTTAAAAAATAGCACATGTTTCTTCAATTCAAATATTGTTTACTATTAGTTTCATAAATTCAAGTTCTACATATAAAATTAACACAATATATTTTTATTTATAATGTATTTTCAGCTGTGGCCTGAGGATGGCATTATAAGCCGAAATCGATCGCCATAAGATTTTAAATAAATAATTTAAAAATCAGATTGCTTTTTTCACATTCCTTTTAATAATAATAATGCATTCTGAATTGGAGTCCTTCATCAACAAAATTGAAAACATGGAGATATCCATGAAACTCCGCCAGCTGAAATATACACTTAATAAACGACACAAAATTCAACAACACCTAAACTTTCTTCACGCATCAAAATTAAAAAAACTAACTCCAGATTTCTTACGTATTAAATTCCGATACAAACTATCAAAGAACAAGGAAGATGAGATTCACCAGAAAATACTTAAACAAGAAATAAGACGACAACAATATAAAAGCTCCATCATCGATACAAAACTAAAATTCCTCCACAGACACCTCTTAACATTCTTACACACAATAGAATATGAAACACTGATTACACAGTTAGAAGAAGAAATATTTTTTAAAAACTATGACACAGACCAAAAAAGACATATGAAACTACAACGCCTTATAGACAAAAAGAATAAAGAAGAAAATCACATTCACCAACAACAACATAAAAAAACAGAACACATACTCAACAACATCAAACACACATTCCCTGCCCGCATAACCAACCTCTCAACAACCACTTTCACAAAGCAAGAAGAAGAAATACTCAACCTCGGTTACAAATTCGCCGCTCCACCCCAACCACCACACATATCAAAAATCTCAATAGACATAGAAACACAACTCTACAATCACCCCAACAAAAACAACATAACCCCAGAAATCACACAATGCCAACAAGAACTCACCAAACCCACACGAACCACACATAAGGTACGTGAGAACAATAAATTAATACAAACAAGATCAAATATTAATAATACTTTCAAATCAATTACTCAAAAAATTTCAGACAATAATCTCACTATAACTAAAGCAGATAAGAACGCCGGTCTAGTACTTTTAAATACTCAAGAATATATAGATAAAACTCAAAAATTTTTTACAGAAAACAATATCAAACCTTTGACAAAAAACCCTATTTCAGCATATAACAAAAACCTCAGACAAACAATTAACAACTGCTCTAACACTTTAGAAAAATTTAACATATACCCATATCAAATTATGGAAAAAAAACCCACAAACCCCTTGTCTCTATAGCCTCATTAAACTCCATAAACCAGATAAATCCATACGCCCAATCACATCTTCTATTAACTCACCAGCACAAAAACTAGCCAAATCCTTAAATAACATAATAAATAAAAAATTAAATTACGCTTCAAAATACTCTATTAAAAATTCACAAGAACTCATTCAGACATTAAACACAACAATACAACACAATCAAAAAGATTTCACATTAATTTCATTCGATATAATAAACTTATACACTAATATCCCGATAAATGAATCACTACATATTCTTAAAAATATAATAGAAACAGATCAACAATTCATTAACAAATACAATTTACAACAAACAGACATAGACAACTTAATACATTTATTTAAACAAGTTACAGATCAAAACTTTTTTACTTTTAATAATAAAATTTACAAATTAGAAGATGGATTACCAATGGGTAGCCCCATTAGTGGCTTATTAGCAACCATATTTATAGATAATTTAGAATCAAAAATAATGAACACTCCCCTTAGCAAAAATATCCTGTTTTGGAAACGTTACGTAGACGATATACTAATACTCTGGACTGGCACTCAGACAGAACTAGAAAACTTTCATAAAATTATTAACAACATTTCTAAAATTAAATTCACCGTTGAACTAGAAACAGACACCAAAATCAACTTCCTTGACCTTACATTACACAGAGACACAGACAACAACAATAACATTTTCTACAACATCTACAGAAAACCAACATCTACAGACATCATCATACCTCAACATTCATATCACGACCCACTCATAAAACAAACAGCTTTCAACTTTTTATTCTTTAGATTATTAACAACCCCCCTTTCGGACATTGATTTTGAAATAGAATATAACACCATATTCACAATAGGCATAAATAATAATTACTCTTTAAAATATATCAACAAACAATTTAATAAAACAAAAAACTCAATTTTAACAAAAAACAAAATTTATAAACATATTAAACAAAAGAAAACTTTCATTTCAATTCCCTTTCATATTGAAACATATAAAAACTTAAAACGCATAACCGAAAAATATAATATAATTTTAACTTCCAAATCACAACCAAACATTTACAACAGAATTAAAAACAACACACCCACAATAGATAAAGTAAATAAAAGTGGCATATACAAAATAACATGTAACAACTGTAACAGTATCTACATAGGTCAAACCAGAAGAAATATAAAAACCCGATTCCAAGAACATTTAAAAAACACTCCGCCTTCAGCATTAGGTACACATTTAAAAAATCACAATCACAACACATCCATACATAACCTTCAACTTCTACATACAGAGACTAACTTACACAAACTACTGATACTTGAAAAATACGAAATACTAAAACATTTACACAACAATCACATATTACTAAACGAAACGAATAACTTCCCAGAACAGCATATATTTAAACATTTACCGCCTTTTAAAAATTAAATATTAATTTCATAAAAAACTAAATTTCACTAAAAGTATTAAAATTTCTACTTCTGACAAAATTCTTCAGTCAATCTCATCTTCCTGGTTCCACAACATCACAGATTTATTTTATAAAAATTTTCCAACTATATTTCTTCAAAATTTTCATTTCAACTTTTTTCTCAATATTTCTAGACGGTTAGTATTTATGATTTTCTTTATTTATACATTTATGCAATATATCTTGTTTGTATTAAGTTTACTGATTTCATAACCTTAAAAAATAGCACATGTTTCTTCAATTCAAATATTGTTTACTATTAGTTTCATAAATTCAAGTTCTACATATAAAATTAACACAATATATTTTTATTTATAATGTATTTTCAGCTGTGGCCTGAGGATGGCATTATAAGCCGAAATCGATCGCCATAAGATTTTAAATAAATAATTTAAAAATCAGATTGCTTTTTTCACATTCCTTTTAATAATAATAATGCATTCTGAATTGGAGTCCTTCATCAACAAAATTGAAAACATGGAGATATCCATGAAACTCCGCCAGCTGAAATATACACTTAATAAACGACACAAAATTCAACAACACCTAAACTTTCTTCACGCATCAAAATTAAAAAAACTAACTCCAGATTTCTTACGTATTAAATTCCGATACAAACTATCAAAGAACAAGGAAGATGAGATTCACCAGAAAATACTTAAACAAGAAATAAGACGACAACAATATAAAAGCTCCATCATCGATACAAAACTAAAATTCCTCCACAGACACCTCTTAACATTCTTACACACAATAGAATATGAAACACTGATTACACAGTTAGAAGAAGAAATATTTTTTAAAAACTATGACACAGACCAAAAAAGACATATGAAACTACAACGCCTTATAGACAAAAAGAATAAAGAAGAAAATCACATTCACCAACAACAACATACAAAAACAGAACACATACTCAACAACATCAAACACACATTCCCTGCCCGCATAACCAACCTCTCAACAACCACTTTCACAAAGCAAGAAGAAGAAATACTCAACCTCGGTTACAAATTCGCCGCTCCACCCCAACCACCACACATATCAAAAATCTCAATAGACATAGAAACACAACTCTACAATCACCCCAACAAAAACAACATAACCCCAGAAATCACACAATGCCTACAAGAACTCACCAAACCCACACGAACCACACATAAGGTACGTGAGAACAATAAATTAATACAAACAAGATCAAATATTAATAATACTTTCAAATCAATTACTCAAAAAATTTCAGACAATAATCTCACTATAACTAAAGCAGATAAGAACGCCGGTCTAGTAATTTTAAATACTCAAGAATATATAGATAAAACTCAAAAATTTTTTACAGAAAACAATATCAAACCTTTGACAAAAAACCCTATTTCAGCATATAACAAAAACCTCAGACAAACAATTAACAACTGCTCTAACACTTTAGAAAAATTTAACATATACCCATATCAAATTATGGAAAAAAAACCCACAAACCCCTTGTCTCTATAGCCTCATTAAACTCCATAAACCAGATAAATCCATACGCCCAATCACATCTTCTATTAACTCACCAGCACAAAAACTAGCCAAATCCTTAAATAACATAATAAATAAAAAATTAAATTACGCTTCAAAATACTCTATTAAAAATTCACAAGAACTCATTCAGACATTAAACACAACAATACAACACAATCAAAAAGATTTCACATTAATTTCATTCGATATAATAAACTTATACACTAATATCCCGATAAATGAATCACTACATATTCTTAAAAATATAATAGAAACAGATCAACAATTCATTAACAAATACAATTTACAACAAACAGACATAGACAACTTAATACATTTATTTAAACAAGTTACAGATCAAAACTTTTTTACTTTTAATAATAAAATTTACAAATTAGAAGATGGATTACCAATGGGTAGCCCCATTAGTGGCTTATTAGCAACCATATTTATAGATAATTTAGAATCAAAAATAATGAACACTCCCCTTAGCAAAAATATCCTGTTTTGGAAACGTTACGTAGACGATATACTAATACTCTGGACTGGCACTCAGACAGAACTAGAAAACTTTCATAAAATTATTAACAACATTTCTAAAATTAAATTCACCGTTGAACTAGAAACAGACACCAAAATCAACTTCCTTGACCTTACATTACACAGAGACACAGACAACAACAATAACATTTTCTACAACATCTACAGAAAACCAACATCTACAGACATCATCATACCTCAACATTCATATCACGACCCACTCATAAAACAAACAGCTTTCAACTTTTTATTCTTTAGATTATTAACAACCCCCCTTTCGGACATTGATTTTGAAATAGAATATAACACCATATTCACAATAGGCATAAATAATAATTACTCTTTAAAATATATCAACAAACAATTTAATAAAACAAAAAACTCAATTTTAACAAAAAACAAAATTTATAAACATATTAAACAAAAGAAAACTTTCATTTCAATTCCCTTTCATATTGAAACATATAAAAACTTAAAACGCATAACCGAAAAATATAATATAATTTTAACTTCCAAATCACAACCAAACATTTACAACAGAATTAAAAACAACACACCCACAATAGATAAAGTAAATAAAAGTGGCATATACAAAATAACATGTAACAACTGTAACAGTATCTACATAGGTCAAACCAGAAGAAATATAAAAACCCGATTCCAAGAACATTTAAAAAACACTCCGCCTTCAGCATTAGGTACACATTTAAAAAATCACAATCACAACACATCCATACATAACCTTCAACTTCTACATACAGAGACTAACTTACACAAACTACTGATACTTGAAAAATACGAAATACTAAAACATTTACACAACAATCACATATTACTAAACGAAACGAATAACTTCCCAGAACAGCATATATTTAAACATTTACCGCCTTTTAAAAATTAAATATTAATTTCATAAAAAACTAAATTTCACTAAAAGTATTAAAATTTCTACTTCTGACAAAATTCTTCAGTCAATCTCATCTTCCTGGTTCCACAACATCACAGATTTATTTTATAAAAATTTTCCAAGTATATTTCTTCAAAATTTTCATTTCAACTTTTTTCTCAATATTTCTAGACGGTTAGTATTTATGATTTTCTTTATTTATACATTTATGCAATATATCTTGTTTGTATTAAGTTTATTGATTTCATAACCTTAAAAAATAGCACATGTTTCTTCAATTCAAATATTGTTTACTATTAGTTTCATAAATTCAAGTTCTACATATAAAATTAACACAATATATTTTTATTTATAATGTATTTTCAGCTGTGGCCTGAGGATGGCATTATAAGCCGAAATCGATCGCCATAAGATTTTAAATAAATAATTTAAAAATCAGATTGCTTTTTTCACATTCCTTTTAATACTAAAAGAAAACATTGCAACAAGAAAATTGCTATTTCAAGTGTGGTAGATATTCTAGAATCCAGCCCATGTAGCTTACAATATACAACGTATTCATCAAGAATAGGTAAAATCTGACTTTATTTTTGTAAAAAATCATATAAATATTTGCTTCCGCGCCCGAATTTTATAATTCTTCATCATATTTTAGCTAAAATTAAACATTGCAACAAGAAAGTTGCTATTCCAATTGTGGTAGGTATTCTAGAATGCAGCCCATGTAGCTTACAATATACAACGTATTCATTAAAATGACACCAGAAAATTGAATGTTTATTATCTGATTGGTACCACGGTTAGGTCACTTTTGTATGTTCAATGCTTATAACCATCCATAGTATAGATTCTAAAGCATGAATATGAATGTTTTAACAAAAATTTCCATTTCAAGAATAGGTAAAATCTGACTTTATTTTTGTAAAAAATCATATAACTATTTGCTTCCGTGCCCGAATTTTACAATTATTTATCATATTTTAGCTAAAAGAAAACATTAAAACAGGAAAATTGCTATTACAAGTGTGGTAGGTATTCTAAAATCAAGCCCATGTAGCTTACAATATACAACGTATTCATCAAGAATAGTTAAAATATGACTTTATTTTTGTAAAAAATCATATAAATATTTGCTTCCGCGCCCGAATTTTATAATTCTTCATCATATATTAGCTAAAAGACAACATTGCAACAAGAAAATTGCTATTTCAAGTGTGGTAGGTATTCTAGAATCCAGCCCATGAAGATTACAATATACAAACTATTCATCAAGAATAGGTAACATCTGACTATATTTTTGTAAAAAGTCTTATAAATATTTGCTTCCGCGCCCAAACTTTAGCATTGTTCATCATATTTTAGCTAAAAGAAAACATTGCAACAAGAAAATAGCTATTTCAAGTGTGGTAGGTATTCTAGAATCCAGCGCATGTAGCTTACAATATACAACGTATTTATTAAAATGACACCCGAAAATTAAATGTTTATTATCTGATTGGTACCACGTTTTGGTCACTTTTGCATGTCCAATGCTTAAAACCATCCGTAGTATAGATCCTAAAGCATGAATATGAATGTTTTAACAAAAATATCCATTTCATGAATAGTTAAAATCTGACTTTATTATTGTAAGAATCATATAAATAATTGCTTCCCCGCCTGAATTTCATAATTCTTCATCATATTTTAGCTAAATGAAAACATTGAAACAAGAACATTGCTATTTCAAGTGTGGTAGGTATTCTAGAATCCAGCCCATGTAGCTTACAATATACAACGTATTCATTAATATGACACCCGAAAATTGAATGTTTAATATCTGATTGGTACCACGGTGTGGTATTCATCAAGAATAGGTAAAATCTGACTTTATTTTTGTAATTAATCATATAAATATTTGCTTCCGCGGCCGAATTTTATAATTCTTCAGTATATTTTAGCTAGAAGAAAACATTGCAACAAGAATTTTGCTATTTCAAGTGTGGAAGGTATTCTAGAATCTAGCTAATGTAGCTTACAATATAAAACGTATTCATTAAAATGACACCCGAAAATTGAATGTTTATTTTTTGATTGGTACCACGTTTTGGTAACTTTTGCATGTCCAATGCTTAAAACCACCTATAGTATAGATCCTAAAGCATGAATATCAATGTTTTAACAAAAATATCCTTTTCAAGAATAAGTAAAATCTGACTATATTTATGTAAAAAATCATAAAAATATTTGCTTCCGCGCCCGAATTTTATAATTATTCATCATATTTTAGCTAAAAGAAAACATTGCAACAAGAAAATTGCTTTTTCAAGTGTTGTAGGTATTCTAGTATCCAGACCATGTAGCTTAGAATATACAACGTATTCATTAAAATGACACCCAAAAATTGAATGTTTACTATCTAATTGGTACCACGTTTTATTCACTTTTGCATGTCCAATGCTTCAAACCATCCATAGTATAGATCCTAAAGCTGGAATATGAATGTTTTACCAAAAATATCCATTTCAAGAATATATAAAATCTGACTTTAATTATGTAAAAAATCATATAAATATTTGCTTCCGCGCCCGAATTTTATAATATGTCTTCATATTTTAGCTAAAAGAAAACATTGCAACAAGAAAATTGCTATTTCAAGTGTTGTAGGTATTCCAGAATCCTGTCCATGTAGCTTACAATATACAACGTATTCTTTAAAATGACACCCGAAAATTGAATGTTTATTATCTGATTGGTACCACGTTTTGGTCACTTTTGCATGTCAAATGCTTACACCGTCCATAGTATAGATCCTAAAGCATTAATATGAATGTTTTAACAAAAATATCCATTTCAAGAATAGGTTAAATCTGAATTTATTTTTCTTAAAAATCATATAAATATTTGCTTCCGCGCCCGAATTTTATAATTCTTCATCATATTTTTGATAAAAAGAACATTGCAACAAGAAAATTGCTATTTCAAGTGTGATAGGTATTCTAGAATCCAGCCCATGTAGTTTGTAATATACAACGTATTTATCAAGAATAGGTAAAAGCTGAGTTTATTTTTGTAAAAAATCATATAAATATTTGCTTTCGCGCCCAAATATAATAATTCTTCATCATATTTCAGCTAAAAGAAAACATTGCAACAAGAAAATTGCTATTTCAAGTGTGGTAGGTATTTTAGAATCCAGCCTATGTATTTTACAATATACATCGTATTCATCAAGAATAGGTAAAATCTGACTTTATTTTTGTAAAAAATCTTATAAATAGTTGCTTGCGCGCCCGAATTTTTTGATTCTTCATCATATTTTAGCTAAAAGAAAACATTGCAACAAGAAAATAGCTATTTCAAGTGTGGTAGGTATTCTAGAATCCAGCCCATGTAGCTTACAATTTACAACGTATTCATTAATATGACACCCGAAAATTGAATGCTTATTATCTGATTGGAACCACTGTGTTAGGTATTCTAGAATCCAGCCCATGTAGCTTACAATATACTACGTATTCATTAAGAATAGGTAAAATCTGACATTATTTTTGTAATAAATCATATAAATATTTGCTTCCGCGCCGGAATTTTATAATTCTTCATCATATTTTAGCTAAAAGAAAACATTGCAACAAGAAAATTGCTACTTCAAGTGTGGAAGGTATTCTAGAATCAAGCCAATGTAGCTTGCAATATAAAACGTATTCATCAAAAATAGGTAAAAGCTAAGTTTATTTTTGCAAAAAATCATATAAATATTTGCTTCCGCGCCCGAATTTTATTATTCTTCATCATATGTTAGCTAAAAGAAAACAGTGCAACAAGAAAATTGCTATTACAAGTGTGGTAGGTATTCTACAATCCTTCTTATGTAGCTTACAATATACAACGTATTCATCAAGAATAGGTAAAATCTGACTTTATTTTTGTAAAAAATAATATAAATATTTGTTTCCGCGCACGAATTTGATAATTCTTCTTCATATTTAAGCTAAAAGAAAACATTGCAACAAGAAAATTGCTATTTCAAGTGTTGTTGGTATTCTTGAATTCAGCCCATGTAGTTTACAATATACAACGTATTCATTAAAATGACACCCGAAAATTGATTGTTTATTATCTGGCTGGTACCATGTTTTGTCAATTTGCATGTCCAATGCTAAAATTATCCATATTATAGATTCTAAAGCTTGAATAAGAATGTTTTAACAAAAATATACATTTTAAGAATAGGTAAAATCTAAATTTATTTTTGTAAAAAATCATATAAATATTTGCTTCCGTGCCCGAATTTTATAATTCCTCATCATATTTTAGCTAATCGAAAACATTGCAACAATATAATTGCTATTTCAAGTGTGGTAGGTATTCTAAAATCCAGCTCATGTAGCTTACAATATACAACGTATTCATTAAAATGACACCCAAAAATTAAATGTTTATTATCTGATTGGTACCAGGTTTTAGTCACTTTTGCATGTCCAATGCTAAAATTATCTATAGTATAGATCCTAAAGCATTAATATGAATGTTTTTACAAAAATATCTATTTCAAGAATAGGTAAACTCTGACTTTATTTTTGTAAAAAATCATATCAATATTTGCTTTCGCGGCCGAATTTTATAATTCTTTATCATATTTTAGCTAAAAGGAAACATTGCAACAAGAAAATTGCTATTTCAAGTGTGGTAGGTATTCTAGAATCCAGCCCATGTAGCTTACAATATACAACGTATTCATTAAAATGACACCTGAAAATTGAATATTTTTTATCTGATTGGTACCACGTTTTGGTCACTTTTGCATGTTTAATGCTTAAAACCATCCATAGTATAGATCCTAAAGCATGAATATAAATGTTTTAACAAAAATATCCATTTTAAGAATAGGTAAAATCTGACTTTATTTTTGTAATACATCATATAGATATTTGTTTCCGCGCCCGAATTTTATAATTCTTTATCATATTTTAGCTGAAAGAAGTCATTGCAACAAGAAAATTGCTATTTGAAGTGTGGTAGGTATTCTAGAATCCAGCCCATGTAGCTTACAACATACAACGTATTCTACAAAAATAGGTTAAATCTGACTTGGTTTTTGTAACAAATCATATAAATAATTGCTTTCGCGCTCGAATTTTATAATTCTTCAACATATTTTACCTAAAAGAAAACATTGCAACAAGAAAATTGCTATTTCAAGTGTGGTAGTTATTTTAGAATCCAGCCCATGTAGCTTACAATATACAACGTATTTATCAAGAATATGTAAAATCAGACTTTATTTTTGAAAAAAATCATTTAAATATTTGCTTCCGCCCCCGATTTTTATAATATTTCATCATATTTTATCTAAAAGAAAACATTTCAACAAGAAAATTGCTATTTCAAGTGTCGTAGGAATTGTACAATCCAGCCCATGTAGCTTACAATATACAACGTATTCATTAAAATGACACCCGACAATTGAATGTTAATTATCTGATTGGTACCACGTTTTGGTCACTTTTGCATATCCAATGCTAAAATTATCCATAGTATAGATCCTAAAGCATGAATATGAATGATTTAGCAAAAATATACATTTCAAGAATACGTAAAATCTGACTTTATTTTTGTAAAAAATCATTTAATATTTGCTAACGCACCCGAAATTTATAATTCTTTATTTTATTTTAGCTAAAAGAAAACATCGCAATAAGAAAATTGCTATTTCAAGTGTGGTAGGTATTCTAGGATCCAGCCCATGTAGCTTTAATATACAACGTATTCATTAAAATGACACCGAAAAATTGAATGTTTATTATCTGATTGGTACCACGTTTTGGTCACTTTTACATACCTAATGTTAAAAACCATCCTAAAACATGAATATGAATGATTTAACAAAAATATCTATTTCTAGCATAGGTAAAATCTGACTTTATTTTTGTAAAGAATCATATAAATATTTGCTTCCGCGCCCGAATTTTATATTTCTTTATCACATTTTAGCTAAAAGCAAACATAACAACAAGAAAATTGCTATTTCAAGTGTGATAGGTATTCTAGAATCCAGAACATGTAGCTTACAATATAAAACGTATTCATGAAGAATACGTAAAATCTGACTTTTTTTTGTAAAAAATCATATAAATATTTACTTCCGCGCCCGAATTTTATAATTTTTCTTCATATTTAAGCTAAAAGAAAACATTGCAACAAGAAAATTGCAATTTCAAGTGTTGTTGGTATTCTTGAATCCAGCCCATGTAGTTTACAATACACAACGTATTCATTAAAATGACACCCGAAAATTGATTGTTTATTATCTGGCTAGTACCATGTTTTGTCAATTTGCATGTCCAATGCTAAAATTATCCATATTATAGATTCTAAAGCTTGAATAAGAATGTTTTAACAAAAATATACATTTTAAGAATAGGTAAAATCTAAATTTATTTTTGTAAAAAATCATATAAATATTTGCTTCCGTGCCCGAATTTTATAATTCCTCATCATATTTTAGCTAATAGAAAACATTGCAACAATATAATTGCTATTTCAAGTGTGGTAGGTATTCTAAAATCCTGCTCATGTAGCTTACAATATACAACGTATTCATTAAAATGACACCCAAAAATTAAATGTTTATTATCTGATTGGTACTAGGTTTTAGTCGCTTTTGCATGTCCAATGCTAAAATTATCTATAGTATAGATCCTAAAGCATTAATATGAATGTTTTTACAAAAATATCCATTTCAAGAATAGGTAAACTCTGACTTTATTTTTGTAAAAAATCATATAAATATTTGCTTTCGCGGCCGAATTTTATAATTCTTTATCATATTTTAGCTAAAAGGAAACATTGCAACAAGAAAATTGCTATTTCAAGTGTGGTAGGTATTCTAGAATCCAGCCCATGTAGCTTACAATATACAACGTATTCATTAAAATGACACCTGAAAATTGAATATTTTTTATCTGATTGGTACCACGTTTTGGTCACTTTTGCATGTTTAATGCTTAAAACCATCCATAGTATAGATCCTAAAGTATGAATATAAATGTTTTAACAAAAATATCCATTTTAAGAATAGGTAAAATCTGACTTTATTTTTGTAATAAATCATATAGATATTTGTTTCCGCGCCCGAATTTTATAATTGTTCATCATATTTTAGCTGAAAGAAGTCATTGCAACAAGAAAATTGCTATTTGAAGTGTGGTAGGTATTCTAGAATCCAGCCCATGTAGCTTACAATATACAACGTATTCATCAAAAATAGGTTAAATCTGACTTGGTTTTTGTAACAAATCATATAAATAATTGCTTTCGCGCTCGAATTTAATAATTCTTCAACATATTTTACCTAAAAGAAAACATTGCAACAAGAAAATTGCTATTTCAAGTGTGGTAGTTATTTTAGAATCCAGCCCATGTAGCTTACAATATACAACGTATTTATCAAGAATATGTAAAATCAGACTTTATTTTTGAAAAAAATCATTTAAATATTTGCTTCCGCGCCCGATTTTTATAATATTTCATCATATTTTATCTAAAAGAAAACATTTCAACAAGAAAATTGCTATTTCAAGTGTCGTAGGAATTGTACAATCCAGCCCATGTAGCTTACAATATACAACGTATTCATTAAAATGACACCCGAGAATTGAATGTTAATTATCTGATTGGTACCACGTTTTGGTCACTTTTGCATATCCAATGCTAAAATTATCCATAGTATAGATCCTAAAGCATGAATATGAATGTTTTAGCAAAAATATACATTTCAAGAATACGTAAAATCTGACTTTATTTTTGTAAAAAATCATTTAATATTTGCTAACGCACCCGAAATTTATAATTCTTTATTTTATTTTAGCTAAAAGAAAACATCGCAATAAGAAAATTGCTATTTCAAGTGTGGTAGGTATTCTAGGATCCAGCCCATGTAGCTTTCAATATACAACGTATTCATTAAAATGACACCGGAAAATTGAATGTTTATTATCTGATTGGTACCACGTTTTGGTCACTTTTACATGCCTAATGCTTAAAACCATCCATAGTATAGATCCTAAAACATGAATATGAATGATTTAACAAAAATATCTATTTCTAGCATAGGTAAAATCTGACTTTATTTTTGTAAAGAATCGTATAAATATTTGCTTCCGCGCCCGAATTTTATATTTTTTTATCACATTTTAGCTAAAAGAAAACATTACAACAAGAAAATTGCTATTTCAAGTGTGATAGGTATTCTAGAATCCAGAACATGTAGCTTACAATATAAAACGTATTCATGAAGAATACGTAAAATCTGACTTTTTTTTGTAAAAAATCATATAAATATTTACTTCCGCGCCCGAATTTTATAATTTTTCTTCATATTTTAGTTAAAAGAAAATATTGCAACAAGAAAATTGCTATTTCAAGTTTGGTAGGTATTCTAAAATCCCATGTAGCTTACAATATACAACGTATTCATTAAAATGACACCCGAAAAATAAATGTTTATTATCTGATTGGTACCAAGTTTTGGTCTCTTTTGCATGTCCAATGCTTAAATCCATCCATAGTATAGATCCTAAAGCATGAATATGAATATTTTAAAATAATATTCATTTTAAGAATAGGTAAAATCTATCTTTGTTTTTGTAAATAATCATATAAATATTAGCTTCCGTGCCCGAATTTTGTAATTCTTCATCATATTTTAGCTAAAAGAAAACATTGCAACAAGAAAATTGCTATTTCAAGTGTGGTAGGTATTCTAGAATCGAGCCCATATAGCTTACAATATACAACGTATTCATCAAGAATACGTAAAATCTGACTTTATTTTTGTAAAAAATCATATAAATATTTGCTTCCGCGCCCGAATTTTATAATTCTTCAACATATTTTAGTTAAAAGAAAACATCGCAACAAGAAAATTGCTATTTCAAGTGTGGTGGGTATTCTAGAATCCAGCCCATGTAGCTTACAATATACAACGTATTCATCAAGAATAGGTAAAATCTGACTTTATTTTTGTAAAAAATCTTATAAATATTTGCTTCCGCGGCCGAATTTTATAATTCTTTATCATAATTTAGCTAAAAGAAAACATTGCAACAAGAAAATTGCTATTTCAAGTGTGGTAGGTATTCTAGGATCCAGCCCATGTAGCTTTCAATATACAACGTATTCATTAAAATGACACCGGAAAATTGAATGTTTATTATCTGATTGGTACCACGTTTTGGTCACTTTTACATGCCTAATGCTTAAAACCATCCATAGTATAGATCCTAAAACATGAATATGAATGATTTAACAAAAATATCTATTTCTAGCATAGGTAAAATCTGACTTTATTTTTGTAAAGAATCATATAAATATTTGCTTCCGCGCCCGAATTTTATATTTCTTTATCACATTTTAGCTAAAAGAAAACATTACAACAAGAAAATTGCTATTTCAAGTGTGATAGGTATTCTAGAATCCAGAACATGTAGCTTACAATATAAAACGTATTCATGAAGAATACGTAAAATCTGACTTTTTTTTGTAAAAAATCATATAAATATTTACTTCCGCGCCCGAATTTTATAATTTTTCTTCATATTTTAGTTAAAAGAAAATATTGCAACAAGAAAATTGCTATTTCAAGTTTGGTAGGTATTCTAAAATCCCATGTAGCTTACAATATACAACGTATTCATTAAAATGACACCCGAAAAATAAATGTTTATTATCTGATTGGTACCAAGTTTTGGTCTCTTTTGCATGTCCAATGCTTAAATCCATCCATAGTATAGATCCTAAAGCATGAATATGAATATTTTAAAATAATATTCATTTTAAGAATAGGTAAAATCTATCTTTGTTTTTGTAAATAATCATATAAATATTAGCTTCCGTGCCCGAATTTTGTAATTCTTCATCATATTTTAGCTAAAAGAAAACATTGCAACAAGAAAATTGCTATTTCAAGTGTGGTAGGTATTCTAGAATCGAGCCCATGTAGCTTACAATATACAACGTATTCATCAAGAATACGTAAAATCTGACTTTATTTTTGTAAAAAATCATATAAATATTTGCTTCCGCGCCCGAATTTTATAATTCTTCAACATATTTTAGTTAAAAGAAAACATCGCAACAAGAAAATTGCTATTTCAAGTGTGGTGGGTATTCTAGAATCCAGCCCATGTAGCTTACAATATACAACGTATTCATCAAGAATAGGTAAAATCTGACTTTATTTTTGTAAAAAATCTTATAAATATTTGCTTCCGCGGCCGAATTTTATAATTCTTTATCATATTTTAGCTAAAAGAAAACATTGCAACAAGAAAATTGCTATTTCAAGTGTGGTAGGTATTCTAGAATCCAGCCCAAGTAGCTTACAATATACAACGTATTCATTAAAATGACACCCGAAAGTTGAATGTTTATTATCTGATTGGTACCACGTTTTGGTCACTTTTGCATGTCCAATGCTAAAATTATCCATAGTGTAACGTTTTATTTATTTAGGTGAAGTGTAAAATTGATTAAAAACACTAATATTTATATAACTAAGTTTAATTAAAGAAATATGAATTATAAAGAATAATGAAAAATAACTAACACTACGAATTAACAAATATAAACACTAACTTAACACTAACATACATCAATAAAGACTTAAACACTAAGATAATTTATTTAAACAATTAGAACTACGCAATATTTATTTCATCAATATTTATATTACTCTTTATTTATATCACTGTCTATTTATTTATATCACCATCTGTTCACTACACTTATCTATACATGACTGTCCTCCCGATCTTTTGCCCGGGGTATTTAAGTGAAACAGTTCCTTCTGGAACATTCGTCGATTATTCTCGAATTTAGAACAATGGGGAGCGGACGGACATGTTCTGACCTGTTCGCTAGCGGCCACCGCCCGCGCCGCCGCCCGCCTTGCGACCCTGGGTTCGCTACATTGCCCCCTCCTTAAGACTGTTTCGTCCCGGAACAGTTTGTTATGACGAAATCTGCATGCATTACCCTTGGTGCATCTGGAAGTCTTGAAGAAATAACAGTCGACGATCCGTTTGAGTAGACCGGTAGAGTTGAAGCTGCAGACTAGAATTTCCACTCCGGTAAAGCGGAAGATTGTTTCTAACATGTTTCTAACAATCCTCCAATCCAAACCATCTAGTCCACAGCCTATCTTCGGTACTGCCAGCTTCATAATGTCGTTCTCCAGCAGATGGTTCTTCATGTCACACAGCGAGTCCCATAAATTGCGGTATGACGGCTTCTGATGTGAGTATTGTTTCGTAACGAGATAGTAAATGTACCGCTTATGTTCTACGTTACCACCCTTCAGTTGTAGCGTTTTCCCGACAGTTGGACGTTGGTTGGCCAGTTCTTGTACTCGTCCAAATTTTCTTTTAAAAACTGAAGCGATGTCGCGGGACATTTTAATGTCTTTCGCTACACAGTGAGCGAGGGAATTTTCTGGGGACGCCATACCGTGCTTTGTGACCAGTGGAATGGCTTTCCATAAAATCTTCAAATGTAGGTTCCTCAGGTACAACCCGGCGAACCGTCGCTCCACGATGATCGTCAAAGTTATTACCAACGAAAGGGGCTAACCGATTGAAGTGGACTACTCTCGGTTTTCCATTAGGTGTTTTCCTAATTCTGTAGACCACATCATTTATTCTCTTTATGATCTCGTAGGGACCTTCCCAATTCTTTTGTAGCTTCGGTGATAAGCCACGACGTCTTTGTGGATTGTAAAGCCACACCAAATTCCCAGGTTGAAAACCACCTTTTTCAGCCTTGATGTCATACTGGTCCTCCATCCGATCGCTGGCACCTTGAATGTTTGTGCGGACTTGTTCATGGATGTCATTCATTCTTCTCCGTAAGTCCGTTACATAGTCCTCCCCGGCTAGATCTTCACTGGGTTTACTGCCAAATACCAGGTCGCATGATAAGCGCAACTCCCGCCCAAATAAGATGTTAGCTGGTGTCTGCCCTGTTGTCTCATGCACGGATGAACGGTAAGCCAACAGGAACAGATGAAGATGTCGGTCCCAGTCTCGTTGATGGTTAGAGACTACCTTTGACAAATACCGATTAATGTTCTATTCATCCGTTCAACCATGCCATCAGACTGCGGGTGTAATGCAGTAGTTCTGGTTTTCTTTATTCCTAATATCTTACAGATATTTTGGAACAGAGCAGACTTGAAATTCCTTCCTTGGTCGGAATGTATCTCTCGCGGTACTCCAAATCGGCAGATGCATTCTTTTACCAAGACTTCAGCGACCGTTACGGCTTCCTGGTTGGGTAATGGATAGGCTTCGACCCACTTAGTAAAGTAGTCCATTACTACTACTATGTATTTATTTCCATCATCAGTTTCGGGGAATGGTCCGGCCACGTCAATCGCAATGCGTTCAAAGGGACTTCCAACGTTATATTGGCGCATAGGGACTATTCTTTTCCTATGTGGCCCGTTACTTCCCGCGCAGACCACACATTTCTTGCACCACTCTTTAACATCTTCTTTACAATTTACCCAGTAAAATCGTTGGCGCAACCTCTCGAGGGTTTTATTTACTCCAAAATGTCCAGATCCGTCGTGGATCTCCTCTAATACTTCCGGTACTCTATTTCTAGGGATTATCAGCTGAGTTCTACTCTCAGTACCCTCAGTATTCTCTATGACAAGTTTCAGGAGGCCCTCTTCAACCACAATAAAGTCCCACTGCGCCCAGTACGATTTTACAAAGACCGGTACCGATGGTAAATGCCGTCTTTTCTTTGTCTGTATCCGCTCTTTAGATCAAGAGTAGAAAAGATCTTTGATCCTGCCAATGTATCCAGTGTATCATCTATTCGGGGTAGCGGGTAGCTATCCTTCTTCGTCACGTTGTTAAGTGGACGATAATCGACGCAAAATTTCGTAGAGCCATCCTTCTTCTTCACTAGCACCACTGGTGAAGCCCATGGACTGCTTGAAGGTTCAATCACACCTTCCGTCCTCATGTCTTCTATAATTTCTTCTGCTTCTTCCCGCTTCGCCAGTGGTAATCTTCTTGCTGTTTGGCGGATGGGTCTTGCGTCTCCGGTGTCTATTTTATGATGGACTACATTGGTTCTTCCTTTGACCTTCTTGTCAATTTGGAACACATCTTGAAAGGTCCCAATTAAGTTCTTAGCCTTGGTTTTCTGGTCGGCAGCCAAGTCATGGAACGATGATGACAGCTTCTTGATTAGAATATCTGGAACTTCACAGGATGTGTTGGCTTTGGCCTTTACAGTTCGAATAATTGATGATACCGCTGAGCATTCTCCCACTATGGTCCCTTTCTTCAGTAAAACGGGATAAAAATTAATGTTCATTACTCGAACTGGGATTATGTTGTCGGTTTTGAGCAATCAAATCACTCCATTCTTCAGGTCAAGTTTAAATCCATGCTTTTTCATTATGTCCATGCCGAGAATGAATTCATCTTCTACGTCAGCTACCAGCACACGATGCTTAATGTACGTTTTCCCAACAGTGATGGTCAAATCTATTTCTCCAGAAGCGGTAGCTTGATCTCCTGTAGCTGTGCGTATTTGCCACTTTGTTGGAAGTGGATGTTTTCCGAATATTTTTCTTGCTAAGTCGGGTCTGATTATTGTTTTTGTCGCACCCGTATCCAGCAACATTTTAAGCGGCCTTCTGTTGATAGAACCGTCTACATAGATGCTGTTAGCTTGATGATGAAGGGATGCGACATAAGTAATAGATTCTGGGGCTACTGGATTACGGGTCGACGATTGCCCCTTCGCATCAACCCGACTTAGTTTTCCGACTCCCTTTCTTCCTTTCTAGGTTCTGCTTTCCTCTGTTGTTTACTGCAGAGCCTTTGCGGGTGACCTACTTCACCGCAATTCCAACAGCGGAGTTTCTTTCTTCCAAAAGCATGAATTTCGGATGTAATACGTCTTATCCTATCATCTAGGTCCTCGATACTCTCAGCATCGATATTTCGCACTCGCGACTGGTTACGTGAAGCTTGTTTGGCTGCTTCATGATCTAAGGCATATGAAAGTGCGTCAACCAGAGTTTTTGGTCGAGTCAATCGCAGTGCTTGTTGAGTTTCATTGTCACGGACCCCATAGATAAATGATTGAGTAGCCAGACATTCCAAAACACTGTCAGGAGCTGTGGGATGTGCAAGACGAACTAAACGAGCTATATCAGCTTCGAATTCTTGAAGGTTTTCCTTAGAACTCTGATATCGGTTCTTTAGTTGCGTCTGGTAAACTTGCTCCAGATGCGCATTGCCATATCGCATATCCAATCGTTTAACAAGTTGTTCGTAATCTTCTTGTTCATTTTCTTTTAGCGTTTGTAGGGTATCGATGGCTTCTCCACGCAGCGAAACTGTCAACGCTGTAGCTTTTTCTTTGGAAGTCCAGCCATTCGCTTTGGCAGCAGCTTCAAACTGTTTTACATAATTCGGCCACGAAGTCTTGCCGTCAAATTCTGGTGTTTTTATATGCAGTCTAGTACTACTTTTTGGTTTCTTTTTCTGAGTTTCATCCATCTTAGCTACATCAGGATTTGAAACCGCTGGTGACGTAATTTTTGAGACATTTTTCTGTAATTCTGCAATCCTCATATCGTATTCATCTTTCAAATTTTTCAAATTGTTTGCCATTTTTTCTTTCAATTTATCTTCTAGATTTCTAGAACTTTCTATCAGTTGTTAGTTCAATTTTTCTTCCAAAACTCTAGAATTTTCCATCAACTCTTCTTTCAATATTCTGGAACTTTCCTCAAACTTTCTAGAATTTTCCATTAACTCTTCTTTCAATATTCTGGAATTTTCTGTTAATTCTTCTTTTAAAGTTTTACAATTTTCCGCCAACTTTCGTTCTAAAGTTTTAGAATTTTCTAGCATTTTTTCTTCCAAATTTTCCGTCAAAACTCTAGAATTTTCTATCGCTTGTCCTTTAAATGCTCTAGAATTTTCTTCCGAATTTCTAGAACTTTCCTCCAGTTTTCTACCAAAATCATCAATTTCGAATAAAAAGTCATTTGGATTTTCACCAGCTTCTATAAGAGCTTGCCGTAGACGATGTTGTAGAACAGACTTGGTTCCCGAAGTCTCCAACTCTCGTTCTTCCAGCTCCCTCTTAAAATCAGCCACTTTTAATTCACTTAATTTTACTTGTTTAGTAGCCATTTTATTTATTTTTATTTACACTTCACAGTTTATTAACCCTCACACCTGACACCAATTGTAAAGTTTTATTTATTTAGGTGAAGTGTAAAATTGATTAAAAACACTAATATTTATATAACTAAGTTTAATTAAAGAAATATGAATTATAAAGAATAATGAAAAATAACTAACACTACGAATTAACAAATATAAACACTAACTTAACACTAACATACATCAATAAAGACTTAAACACTAAGATAATTTATTTAAACAATTAGAACTACGCAATATTTATTTACAACAATATTTATATCACTCTTTATTTATATCACTGTCTATTTATTTATATCACCATCTGTTCACTACACGTATCTATACAAGACTGTCCTCCCGATCTTTTGCTCGGGGTATTTAAGTAAAACAGTTCCTTCTGGAACATTCGTCGATTATTCTCGAAATCAGAACAATGGGGAGCGGACGGACGTGTTCTGACCTGTTCGCTAGCGGCCAACGCCCGCGCCGCCGCCCGCGCCGCGACCCTGGGTTCGCTACAATAGTATAGATCCTAAAGCATGAATATAAATGTTTTAACAAAAATATCCATTTCAAGAATAGGTAAAATCTGACTTTTATTTGTAAATAATCATATAAATATTAGCTTCCGCGCCAGAATTTTATAATTCTTCATCATATTTTAGCTAAAAGAGAACATTGCAACAAGAAAATTGTTATTTCAAGTGTGGTAGGTATTCTAGAATCCAGCCCATGTAGCTTACAATATACAACGTATTCATCAAAAATAGGTAAAATCTGACTTTATTTTTCTAGAAAATCATATAAATATTTGCTTCCGCGCCCAAATTTCATAATTCTTCATCATATTTTAGCTAAACGAAAACATTGTAACAAGAAAATTGTATTTCAAGTGTGGTAGGTATTCTACAATCCAGCCCATGTAATTTACAATATACAAAGTATTCATTAAAACGACATTCAAAAATTGAATGTTTTTTATCTGATTGGTACCACGTTTTGGTCACTTTTGCATGTCCAATGCTTAAAACCATCCATAGTATCGATCCTAAAGCATGAATATGAATGTTTTAATAAAAATATCCATTTCAAGAATAGTTAAAATCTGACATTATTTTTATAAAAAATCATATAAATATTTGTTTCCTCGCCCGAATTTTATAATTCTTCATCATACATTAGCTAAAAAAAAACATTGCAACAAGAAACTTGCTATTTCAAGTGTGGTAGGTATTCTAGAATCCAGCTCATGTAGTTTACAATATACAACGTATTCCTAAAGAATAGGTAAAATCTGACTTAATTTTTGTAATAAATCATATAAATATTTGCTTCCGCGTCCAAATTTTATAATTCTTTAGTATATTTTAGCTAAAAGAAAACATCGCAACAAGAAAATTGCTATTTCAAGTGTGGTAGGTATTCTAGAATCCAGCCAATGTAACTTACAATATACAACGTGTTCATCAAGAATAGGTAATATCTGACTTTATTTTTGTAAAAAATCATATAAATATTTGCTTCCGCGCCCGAATTTTATAATTCTTTATCATATTTTAGCTAAAAGAAAACATTGCAACAAGAAAATTGCTATTTCAAGTGTGGTAAGTATTCTAGAATCCAGCTCATGTAGCTTACAGTATACAACGTATTCATCAAGAATTGGTAAAATCTGATTTTATTTTTGTAAAAAATCATATAAATGTTCGCTTCTGCACCCGAATTTTATAATTCTTCATCATAAGTTAGCTAAAAGAAAACATTGCAACAAGAAAAAAGCTATTTCAAGTGTGTTAGGTATTCTAAAATGTAGCCCATGTAGCTTACAATATACATCATACTTATGAAGAAAAGGTAAAATCTGACTTTATTTTTGTAAAAAATTATATAAATATTTGCTTCCGCGCCCACATTTTATAATTTTTCATCATATTTTAGCTAAAAGAAAACATTGCAACAATAAAATTGCTATTTTATGTGTGGTTGGTATTCTAAAATCCAGCATATGTAGCTTGAAATATACAACGTATTCATCAAGAAAAGGTAAAATCTGACTTTTTTTTTGTAAAAAATCATATAAATATATGCTTCCGCGCCTGAATTTTATAATTTTTCATCATATTTTAGCAAAAAAAAAACATTGCAACAAGCAAATTGCTATTTCAAGTGTGGTAAGTATGCTAGAATCCAGACCATGTAGCTCACAATATACAACGTATTCATCAAGAATAGGTGAAATCTGAATTTATTTTTGTAAAAAATCATATGAATATTTGCTTCCTCGCCTGAATTTTATAATTCTTCATCATATTTTAGCGAAAAGAAATCATTGCAATATGAAAATTTCTATTTCAAGTGTGTTAGGTATTCTTGAATCCGGCCCATATAGCTTACAATATGCAACGTATTCATTAAAATGACACCCGAAACTTGAATGTTTATTATCTGATTGGTACCAAGTTTTAGTCACTTTTGCATGTCCAATGTTTAAAACCATCAATAGTATAGATCCTAAAGCAAGAATATAAATGTTTTAACAAAAATATCTATTTCAAGAATGGGTAAAATCTGACTTTATTTTTGTAAAAATCATATACATATTTGCTTCAGCGCCTGAATATTATAATTCTTCATCATATTTTAGCTAAAAGATAACATTGCAACAAGAAAATTTCTATTTTAAGCGCGGTAGGTATTCTAGAATCCAGCCCATGTAACTTATAGTGTACAACGTATTCATCAAGAATAGGTAAAATCTGACTTTATTTTTGTAAAAAATCATATAAATATTAGCTTCCGCGCCCGAATTTTATAATTCTTTATCATATTTTAGCTAAAGTAAAACATTGCAACATGAAAATTGTTATTTCGAGTGTGGTAGGTATTCTAGAATCCAGCCCATGTAGCTTACAATATACAACGAATTCATCAAGAATAGGTAAAATTTGACTTTATTTTTGTAAAAAATCATATAAATATTTGCTTCCGCGCCCGAATTTTATAATTTTTCATCATATTTTAGCTAAAAGAAAACATTGTAACAAGAAAATTGCTATTTCAAGTGTGGTAGGTATTCTAGTATCCAGCCCATGTAGCTTACAATATACAACGTATTCATTAAAATGACACCCGAAAATTGAATGTTCATTATCTGATTGGTACCATTTTTGGTCACTTTTGCATGTCCAATGCTTAAAACCATCCATGTTATAGATCCTAAACCATGAATATGAATGTTTTAACAAAAATCCCATTTCAAGAATAGGTAAAATCTGACTTTATTTTTGTAAAAAATCATATAAATATTTGCTTCCGCGCCCGAATTTGATAATTCTTTATCATATTTTAGCTAGAAGAAAACATTGCAACAAGAAAATTGCTACTTCAAGTGTGGTAGGTATTCTAGAATCCAACCCATGTAGCTTACAACATACAACGTATTCATCAAGAATATGTAAAATCTGACTTTATTTTTGTAACGAATCATATTAAACATTTGCTTCCGCGCCCGAATTTTATATTTCTTCATCATATTTTAGCTAAAAGAAAACATTGCAACAAGAAAATTGCTATTTCAAGTGTGGTAGGTTATCCAGAATCCAGCTCATGTAGTTTACAATATACAACGTATTCATCAAGAATAGGTAAAATCTGACTTTATTTTTGTAAAAAATCATATTAATATTTGCTTCCGCGCCCGAATTTTATAATTCTTCATCATATTTTAGTTAAAAGAAAACATTGCAAAAAGAAAATTGCTTTTTCAATTGTGGTAGGTATTCTAGAATCCAGCCCATGTAGCTTACAATATACAATGTAGTCATCAAGAATAGGTAAAATCTGACTTTATTTCTGTAAAAAATCTTATAAATATTTGCTTCCGCGCCCGAATTTTATAATTCTTCATCATATTTTAGCTAAAAGAAAACATTGCAACAAGAAAATTGCTATTTCAAGTGTGGTAAGTATTCTAGAATCCAGCTCATGTAGCTTACAGTATACAACGTATTCATCAAGAATTGGTAAAATCTGATTTTATTTTTGTAAAAAATCATATAAATGTTCGCTTCTGCACCCGAATTTTATAATTCTTCATCATAAGTTAGCTAAAAGAAAACATTGCAACAAGAAAAAAGCTATTTCAAGTGTGTTAGGTATTCTAAAATGTAGCCCATGTAGCTTACAATATACATCATACTTATGAAGAAAAGGTAAAATCTGACTTTATTTTTGTAAAAAATTATAAAATATTTGCTTCCGCGCCCACATTTTATAATTTTTCATCATATTTTAGCTAAAGAAAACATTGCAACAATAAAATTGCTATTTTATGTGTGGTTGGTATTCTAAAATCCAGCATATGTAGCTTGAAATATACAACGTATTCATCAAGAAAAGGTAAAATCTGACTTTTTTTTTGTAAAAAATCATATAAATATATGCTTCCGCGCCTGAATTTTATAATTTTTCATCATATTTTAGCAAAAAAAAAACATTGCAACAAGCAAATTGCTATTTCAAGTGTGGTAAGTATGCTAGAATCCAGACCATGTAGCTCACAATATACAACGTATTCATCAAGAATAGGTGAAATCTGAATTTATTTTTGTAAAAAATCATATGAATATTTGCTTCCTCGCCTGAATTTTATAATTCTTCATCATATTTTAGCGAAAAGAAATCATTGCAATATGAAAATTTCTATTTCAAGTGTGTTAGGTATTCTTGAATCCGGCCCATATAGCTTACAATATGCAACGTATTCATTAAAATGACACCCGAAACTTGAATGTTTATTATCTGATTGGTACCAAGTTTTAGTCACTTTTGCATGTCCAATGTTTAAAACCATCAATAGTATAGATCCTAAAGCAAGAATATAAATGTTTTAACAAAAATATCTATTTCAAGAATGGGTAAAATCTGACTTTATTTTTGTAAAAATCATATAAATATTTGCTTCAGCGCCTGAATATTATAATTCTTCATCATATTTTAGCTAAAAGATAACATTGCAACAAGAAAATTTCTATTTTAAGCGCGGTAGGTATTCTAGAATCCAGCCCATGTAACTTATAGTGTACAACGTATTCATCAAGAATAGGTAAAATCTGACTTTATTTTTGTAAAAAATCATATAAATATTAGCTTCCGCGCCCGAATTTTATAATTCTTTATCATATTTTAGCTAAAGTAAAACATTGCAACATGAAAATTGTTATTTCGAGTGTGGTAGGTATTCTAGAATCCAGCCCATGTAGCTTACAATATACAACGAATTCAACAAGAATAGGTAAAATTTGACTTTATTTTTGTAAAAAATCATATAAATATTTGCTTCCGCGCCCGAATTTTATAATTTTTCATCATATTTTAGCTAAAAGAAAACATTGTAACAAGAAAATTGCTATTTCAAGTGTGGTAGGTATTCTAGTATCCAGCCCATGTAGCTTACAATATACAACGTATTCATTAAAATGACACCCGAAAATTGAATGTTCATTATCTGATTGGTACCATTTTTGGTCACTTTTGCATGTCCAATGCTTAAAACCATCCATGGTATAGATCCTAAACCATGAATATGAATGTTTTAACAAAAATCCCATTTCAAGAATAGGTAAAATCTGACTTTATTTTTGTAAAAATCATATAAATATTTGCTTCCGCGCCCGAATTTGATAATTCTTTATCATATTTTAGCTAGAAGAAAACATTGCAACAAGAAAATTGCTACTTCAAGTGTGGTAGGTATTCTAGAATCCAACCCATGTAGCTTACAACATACAACGTATTCATCAAGAATATGTAAAATCTGACTTTATTTTTGTAACGAATCATATAAACATTTGCTTCCGCGCCCGAATTTTATATTTCTTCATCATATTTTAGCTAAAAGAAAACATTGCAACAAGAAAATTGCTATTTCAAGTGTGGTAGGTTATCCAGAATCCAGCTCATGTAGTTTACAATATACAACGTATTCATCAAGAATAGGTAAAATCTGACTTTATTTTTGTAAAAAATCATATTAATATTTGCTTCCGCGCCCGAATTTTATAATTCTTCATCATATTTTAGTTAAAAGAAAACATTGCAAAAAGAAAATTGCTTTTTCAATTGTGGTAGGTATTCTAGAATCCAGCCCATGTAGCTTACAATATACAATGTAGTCATCAAGAATAGGTAAAATCTGACTTTATTTCTGTAAAAATCTTATAAATATTTGCTTCCGCGCCCGAATTTTATAATTCTTCATCATATTTTAGCTAAAAGAAAACAATGCAACAAGAAAATTGCTATTTCAAGTGTGGTAGATATTCAACAATCCAGCCTATGTAGCTTACAATATACAAAGTATTAATCAAGAATATGTAAATTCTGACTTTATTTTTGTAACAAATCATATAAATATTTGCTTCCGCGCCCGAATTTTATAATTCTTCATCATATTTTAGCTAAAAGACGCGCTATCTCAGAGTAAAATTGCTATTTCAAGTGTGGTAGGTTATCTAGAATCCAGCTCATGTAGCTTACAATATACAACGTATTCATCAAGAATAGGTAAAATCTGACTTTATTTTTGTAAAAAATCATATAAATATTTGCTTTCGCGCCCGAATTTTATAATTCTTTACCATATTTTAGCTAAAACAAATCATTGCAACAAGAAAATTGCTATTTCAACTGTGGTTGGTATTCTAGAATCCAGCCTATGTAGCTTACAATATACAACGTATTCATTAAAATGACACCCGAAAATTGAATGTTTATTATCTGAATGCTACTACGTTTTGGTCACTTTTGCATGTCCAATGCTAAAATTATTTATAGTATAGATCCTAAAACATGAATATGAATGTTTTAACAAAAATAACCATTTTAAGAATAGGTAAAATCTGACTTTATTTTTGTAAAAAATCATATAAATATTTGCTTACGTGCCCAAATTTTATAATTCTTCATCATATTTTAGCTAAAAGAAAACATTGTAAGAAGAAAATTGCTATTTCAAGTGTGGTAGGTATTCTAGAATCCAGCCCATGTAACTTACAATATACAACGTATTCAACAAGAATAGGTTAAATATGACTTAATTTTTGTAAAAAATCATATAAATATTTGCTTCCGCGCCCGAATTTTATAATTCTTTATCATATTTTAGCAAAAAGAAAACATTGCAACAAGAAAATTGCTATTTCAAGTGTGGTAGGTATTCTTGAATCCGGCCCATATAGCTTACAATATGCAACGTATTCATTAAAATGACACCCGAAACTTGAATGTTTATTATCTGATTGGTACCAAGTTTTAGTCACTTTTGCATGTCCAATGTTTAAAACCATCAATAGTATAGATCCTAAAGCAAGAATATAAATGTTTTAACAAAAATATCTATTTCAAGAATGGGTAAAATCTGACTTTATTTTTGTAAAAATCATATAAATATTTGCTTCAGCGCCTGAATATTATAATTCTTCATCATATTTTAGCTAAAAGATAACATTGCAACAAGAAAATTTCTATTTTAAGCGCGGTAGGTATTCTAGAATCCAGCCCATGTAACTTATAGTGTACAACGTATTCATCAAGAATAGGTAAAATCTGACTTTATTTTTGTAAAAAATCATATAAATATTAGCTTCCGCGCCCGAATTTTATAATTCTTTATCATATTTTAGCTAAAGTAAAACATTGCAACATGAAAATTGTTATTTCGAGTGTGGTAGGTATTCTAGAATCCAGCCCATGTAGCTTACAATATACAACGAATTCATCAAGAATAGGTAAAATTTGACTTTATTTTTGTAAAAAATCATATAAATATTTGCTTTCGCGCCCGAATTTTATAATTTTTCATCATATTTTAGCTAAAAGAAAACATTGTAACAAGAAAATTGCTATTTCAAGTGTGGTAGGTATTCTAGTATCCAGCCCATGTAGCTTACAATATACAACGTATTCATTAAAATGACACCCGAAAATTGAATGTTCATTATCTGATTGGTACCATTTTTGGTCACTTTTGCATGTCCAATGCTTAAAACCATCCATGGTATAGATCCTAAACCATGAATATGAATGTTTTAACAAAAATCCCATTTCAAGAATAGGTAAAATCTGACTTTATTTTTGTAAAAAATCATATAAATATTTGCTTCCTCGCCCGAATTTGATAATTCTTTATCATATTTTAGCTAGAAGAAAACATTGCAACAAGAAAATTGCTACTTCAAGTGTGGTAGGTATTCTAGAATCCAACCCATGTAGCTTACAACATACAACGTATTCATCAAGAATATGTAAAATCTGACTTTATTTTTGTAACGAATCATATAAACATTTGCTTCCGCGCCCGAATTTTATATTTCTTCATCATATTTTAGCTAAAAGAAAACATTGCAACAAGAAAATTGCTATTTCAAGTGTGGTAGGTTATCCAGAATCCAGCTCATGTAGTTTACAATATACAACGTATTCATCAAGAATAGGTAAAATCTGACTTTATTTTTGTAAAAAATCATATTAATATTTGCTTCCGCGCCCGAATTTTATAATTCTTCATCATATTTTAGTTAAAAGAAAACATTGCAAAAAGAAAATTGCTTTTTCAATTGTGGTAGGTATTCTAGAATCCAGCCCATGTAGCTTACAATATACAATGTAGTCATCAAGAATAGGTAAAATCTGACTTTATTTCTGTAAAAAATCTTATAAATATTTGCTTCCGCGCCCGAATTTTATAATTCTTCATCATATTTTAGCTAAAAGAAAACAATGCAACAAGAAAATTGCTATTTCAAGTGTGGTAGATATTCAACAATCCAGCCTATGTAGCTTACAATATACAAAGTATTAATCAAGAATATGTAAAATCTGACTTTATTTTTGTAACAAATCATATAAATATTTGCTTCCGCGCCCGAATTTTATAATTCTTCATCATATTTTAGCTAAAAGAAAACATTGCAACAAGAAAATTGCTATTTCAAGTGTGGTAGGTTATCTAGAATCCAGCTCATGTAGCTTACAATATACAACGTATTCATCAAGAATAGGTAAAATCTGACTTTATTTTTGTAAAAAATCATATAAATATTTGCTTTCGCGCCCGAATTTTATAATTCTTTACCATATTTTAGCTAAAACAAATCATTGCAACAAGAAAATTGCTATTTCAACTGTGGTTGGTATTCTAGAATCCAGCCTATGTAGCTTACAATATACAACGTATTCATTAAAATGACACCCGAAAATTGAATGTTTATTATCTGAATGCTACTACGTTTTGGTCACTTTTGCATGTCCAATGCTAAAATTATTTATAGTATAGATCCTAAAACATGAATATGAATGTTTTAACAAAAATAACCATTTTAAGAATAGGTAAAATCTGACTTTATTTTTGTAAAAAATCATATAAATATTTGCTTACGTGCCCAAATTTTATAATTCTTCATCATATTTTAGCTAAAAGAAAACATTGTAAGAAGAAAATTGCTATTTCAAGTGTGGTAGGTATTCTAGAATCCAGCCCATGTAACTTACAATATACAACGTATTCAACAAGAATAGGTTAAATATGACTTAATTTTTGTAAAAAATCATATAAATATTTGCTTCCGCGCCCGAATTTTATAATTCTTTATCATATTTTAGCAAAAAGAAAACATTGCAACAAGAAAATTGCTATTTCAAGTGTGGTAGGTATGCTAGAATCCAGACCATGTAGCTCACAATATACAACGTATTCATCAAGAATAGGTGAAATCTGAATTTATTTTTGTAAAAAATCATATAAATATTTGCTTCCTCGCCAGAATTTTATAATTCTTCATCATATTTTAGCTAAAAGAAATCATTGCAATATGAAAATTTCTATTTCAAGTGTGTTAGGTATTCTTGAATCCGGCCCATATAGCTTACAATATGCAACGTATTCATTAAAATGACACCCAAAACTTAAATGTTTATTATCTGATTGGTACCAAGTTTTAGTCACTTTTGCATGTCCAATGTTTACAACCATCAATAGTATAGATCCTAAAGCAAGAATATAAATGTTTTAACAAAAATATATTTTTCAAGAATGGGTAAAATCTGACTTTATTTTTGTAAAAATCATATAAATATTTGCTTCAGCGCCTGAATATTATAATTCTTTATCATATTTTAGCTAAAAGATAACATTGCAACAAGAAAATTCCTTTTTTAAGTGCGGTAGGTATTCTAGAATCCAGCCCATGTAACTTTTAGTATACAACGTATTCATCAAGAATAGGTAAAATCTGACTTTATTTTTGTAAAAAATCATATGAATATTAGCTTCCGCGCCCGAATTTTATAATTCTTCATCATATTTTAGCTAAAGTAAAACATTGTAACAAGAAAATTGCTATTTCAAGGGTGGTAGGTATTCTTGAATCCGGCCCATATAGCTTACAATATGCAACGTATTCATTAAAATGACACCCGAAACTTGAATGTTTATTATCTGATTGGTACCAAGTTTTAGTCACTTTTGCATGTCCAATGTTTAAAACCATCAATAGTATAGATCCTAAAGCAAGAATATAAATGTTTTAACAAAAATATCTATTTCAAGAATGGGTAAAATCTGACTTTATTTTTGTAAAAATCATATAAATATTTGCTTCAGCGCCTGAATATTATAATTCTTCATCATATTTTAGCTAAAAGATAACATTGCAACAAGAAAATTTCTATTTTAAGCGCGGTAGGTATTCTAGAATCCAGCCCATGTAACTTATAGTGTACAACGTATTCATCAAGAATAGGTAAAATCTGACTTTATTTTTGTAAAAAATCATATAAATATTAGCTTCCGCGCCCGAATTTTATAATTCTTTATCATATTTTAGCTAAAGTAAAACATTGCAACATGAAAATTGTTATTTCGAGTGTGGTAGGTATTCTAGAATCCAGCCCATGTAGCTTACAATATACAACGAATTCATCAAGAATAGGTAAAATTTGACTTTATTTTTGTAAAAAATCATATAAATATTTGCTTTCGCGCCCGAATTTTATAATTTTTCATCATATTTTAGCTAAAAGAAAACATTGTAACAAGAAAATTGCTATTTCAAGTGTGGTAGGTATTCTAGTATCCAGCCCATGTAGCTTACAATATACAACGTATTCATTAAAATGACACCCGAAAATTGAATGTTCATTATCTGATTGGTACCATTTTTGGTCACTTTTGCATGTCCAATGCTTAAAACCATCCATGGTATAGATCCTAAACCATGAATATGAATGTTTTAACAAAAATCCCATTTCAAGAATAGGTAAAATCTGACTTTATTTTTGTAAAAAATCATATAAATATTTGCTTCCGCGCCCGAATTTGATAATTCTTTATCATATTTTAGCTAGAAGAAAACATTGCAACAAGAAAATTGCTACTTCAAGTGTGGTAGGTATTCTAGAATCCAACCCATGTAGCTTACAACATACAACGTATTCATCAAGAATATGTAAAATCTGACTTCATTTTTGTAACGAATCATATAAACATTTGCTTCCGCGCCCGAATTTTATATTTCTTCATCATATTTTAGCTAAAAGAAAACATTGCAACAAGAAAATTGCTATTTCAAGTGTGGTAGGTTATCCAGAATCCAGCTCATGTAGTTTACAATATACAACGTATTCATCAAGAATAGGTAAAATCTGACTTTATTTTTGTAAAAAATCATATTAATATTTGCTTCCGCGCCCGAATTTTATAATTCTTCATCATATTTTAGTTAAAAGAAAACATTGCAAAAAGAAAATTGCTTTTTCAATTGTGGTAGGTATTCTAGAATCCAGCCCATGTAGCTTACAATATACAATGTAGTCATCAAGAATAGGTAAAATCTGACTTTATTTCTGTAAAAAATCTTATAAATATTTGCTTCCGCGCCCGAATTTTATAATTCTTCATCATATTTTAGCTAAAAGAAAACAATGCAACAAGAAAATTGCTATTTCAAGTGTGGTAGATATTCAACAATCCAGCCTATGTAGCTTACAATATACAAAGTATTAATCAAGAATATGTAAAATCTGACTTTATTTTTGTAACAAATCATATAAATATTTGCTTCCGCGCCCGAATTTTATAATTCTTCATCATATTTTAGCTAAAAGAAAACATTGCAACAAGAAAATTGCTATTTCAAGTGTGGTAGGTTATCTAGAATCCAGCTCATGTAGCTTACAATATACAACGTATTCATCAAGAATAGGTAAAATCTGACTTTATTTTTGTAAAAAATCATATAAATATTTGCTTTCGCGCCCGAATTTTATAATTCTTTACCATATTTTAGCTAAAACAAATCATTGCAACAAGAAAATTGCTATTTCAACTGTGGTTGGTATTCTAGAATCCAGCCTATGTAGCTTACAATATACAACGTATTCATTAAAATGACACCCGAAAATTGAATGTTTATTATCTGAATGCTACTACGTTTTGGTCACTTTTGCATGTCCAATGCTAAAATTATTTATAGTATAGATCCTAAAACATGAATATGAATGTTTTAACAAAAATAACCATTTTAAGAATAGGTAAAATCTGACTTTATTTTTGTAAAAAATCATATAAATATTTGCTTACGTGCCCAAATTTTATAATTCTTCATCATATTTTAGCTAAAAGAAAACATTGTAAGAAGAAAATTGCTATTTCAAGTGTGGTAGGTATTCTAGAATCCAGCCCATGTAACTTACAATATACAACGTATTCAACAAGAATAGGTTAAATATGACTTAATTTTTGTAAAAAATCATATAAATATTTGCTTCCGCGCCCGAATTTTATAATTCTTTATCATATTTTAGCAAAAAGAAAACATTGCAACAAGAAAATTGCTATTTCAAGTGTGGTAGGTATGCTAGAATCCAGACCATGTAGCTCACAATATACAACGTATTCATCAAGAATAGGTGAAATCTGAATTTATTTTTGTAAAAAATCATATAAATATTTGCTTCCTCGCCAGAATTTTATAATTCTTCATCATATTTTAGCTAAAAGAAATCATTGCAATATGAAAATTTCTATTTCAAGTGTGTTAGGTATTCTTGAATCCGGCCCATATAGCTTACAATATGCAACGTATTCATTAAAATGACACCCAAAACTTAAATGTTTATTATCTGATTGGTACCAAGTTTTAGTCACTTTTGCATGTCCAATGTTTACAACCATCAATAGTATAGATCCTAAAGCAAGAATATAAATGTTTTAACAAAAATATATTTTTCAAGAATGGGTAAAATCTGACTTTATTTTTGTAAAAATCATATAAATATTTGCTTCAGCGCCTGAATATTATAATTCTTTATCATATTTTAGCTAAAAGATAACATTGCAACAAGAAAATTCCTTTTTTAAGTGCGGTAGGTATTCTAGAATCCAGCCCATATAACTTTTAGTATACAACGTATTCATCAAGAATAGGTAAAATCTGACTTTATTTTTGTAAAAAATCATATGAATATTAGCTTCCGCGCCCGAATTTTATAATTCTTCATCATATTTTAGCTAAAGTAAAACATTGTAACAAGAAAATTGCTATTTCAAGGGTGGTAGGTATTCTAGTATCCAGCCCATGTAGCTTAAAATATACATCGTATTCATTAAAATGACACCCGAAAATTGAATGTTCATTATCTGATTGGTACCATTTTTGGTCACTTTTGCATGTCCAATGCTTAAAACTATCCATGGTATAGATCCTAAACCATGAATATGAATGTTTTAACAAAAATCCCATTTCAAGAATAGGTGAAATCTGACTTTATTTTTGTAAAAAATCATATAAATATTTGCTTCTGCGCCCGAATTTGATAATTCTTTATCATATTTTAGCTAGAAAAAAACATTGCAACAAGAAAATTGCTACTTCAAGTGTGGTAGGTATTCTAAAATCCAACCCATGTAGCTTACAATATACAACGTATTCATCAAGAATATGTAAAATCTGACTTTATTTTTGTAACAAATCATATAAACATTTGCTTCCGTGCCCGAATTTTATATTTCTTCATCATATTTTAGCTAAAAGAAAACATTGCAACAAGAAAATTGCTATTTCAAGTGTGGTAGGTATTCTAGTATCCAGCCCATGTAGCTTAAAATATACATCGTATTCATTAAAATGACACCCGAAAATTGAATGTTCATTATCTGATTGGTACCATTTTTGGTCACTTTTGCATGTCCAATGCTTAAAACTATCCATGGTATAGCTCCTAAACCATGAATATGAATGTTTTAACAAAAATCCCATTTCAAGAATAGGTAAAATCTGACTTTATTTTTGTAAGAAATCATATAAATATTTGCTTCAGCGCCTGAATATTATAATTCTTTATCATATTTTAGCTAAAAGATAACATTGCAACAAGAAAATTCCTTTTTTAAGTGCGGTAGGTATTCTAGAATCCAGCTCATGTAACTTATAGTATACAACGTATTCATCAAGAATAGGTAAAATCTGACTTTATTTTTGTAAAAAATCATATAAATATTAGCTTCCGCGCCCGAATTTTATAATTCTTCATCATATTTTAGCTAAAGTAAAACATTGTAACAAGAAAATTACTATTTCAAGGGTGGTAGGTATTCTAGTATCCAGCCCATGTAGCTTAAAATATACATCGTATTCATTAAAATGACACCCGAAAATTGAATGTTCATTATCTGATTGGTACTATTTTTGGTCACTTTTGCATGTGCAATGCTTAAAACTATCCATGGTATAGATCCTAAACCATGAATATGAATGTTTTAACAAAAATCCCATTTCAAGAATAGGTAAAATCTGACTTTATTTTTGTAAAAAATCATATAAATATTTGCTTCCGCGCCCGAATTTGATAATTCTTTATCATATTTTAGCTAGAAGAAAACATTGCAACAAGAAAATTGCTACTTCAAGTGTGGTAGGTATTCTAGAATCCAACCCATGTAGCTTACAATATACAACGTATTCATCAAGAATATGTAAAATCTGACTTTATTTTTGTAACGAATCATATAAACATTTGCTTCCGCGCCCGAATTTTATATTTCTTCATCATATTTTAGCTAAAAGAAAACATTGCAACAAGAAAATTGCTATTTCAAGTGTGGTAGGTTATCCAGAATCCAGCTCACGTAGTTTACAATATACAACGTATTCATCAAGAATAGGTAAAATCTGACTTTATTTTTGTAAAAAATCATATTAATATTTGCTTCCGCGCCCGAATTTTATAATTCTTCATCATATTTTAGCTAAAAGAAAACATTGCAAAAAGAAAATTGCTATTTCAATTGTGGTAGGTATTCTAGAATCCAGCCCATGTAGCTTACAATATACAATGTAGTCATCAAGAATAGGTAAAATCTGACTTTATTTCTGTAAAAAATCATATAAATATTTGCTTCCGCGCACCGAATTTTATAATTCTTCATCATATTTTAGCTAAAAGAAAACAATGCAACAAGAAAATTGCTATTTCAAGTGTGGTAGGTATTCTAGAATCCAGCCCATGTAGCTTGCAATATACAATGTATTCGTTAAAATGCCACCCGAAAATTTAATGTTTATTATCCGATTGGTACCACGTATTGGTCACTTTTGCATGTCCAATGCTTAAAACCATCCATAGTATAGATCCTTAAGCATGATATGAATGTTTTTACAAAAATATCCATTTCAAGAATATGTAAAATCTGACTTTATTTTTGTAAAAAATCATATAAATATTTGCTTACGTGCCCAAATTTTATAATTCTTCATCATATTTTAGCTAAAAGAAAACATTGTAAGAAGAAAATTGCTATTTCAAGTGTGGTAGGTATTCTAGAATCCAGCCCATGTAGCTTACAATATACAACGTATTCATTAAAATGACACCCGAAAATTAAATGTTTATTATCCGATTGGTACCACGTATTGGTCACTTTTACATGTCCAATGCTTAAAACCATTTATAGTATAGATCCTTAAGCATGAATATGAATGTTTTAACAAAAATATCCATTTCAAGAATATGTAAAATCTGACTTTGTTTTTGTAAAAAATCATATAAATCGACGGTGTTCTGACAAAAAGGCGTAAGCGACAATAATTTAAAAATTTTGATTTTCGCGCCAATTGAAAGTAGAATTCAAACGCTATTTAACATAGCTTCATTCGTATCCGACAAAACCACAGAATGTGTTTATTTCTGACTTCAAAGTTTGTAAGCGACACTTCACGCCAGAGTGCCGTGGTACTAACTGCCTTAGCAACGTACGCTTAAGCCCAGAGTGTATAAGTGCTTTATTTCTAAAAGGTAAGTCTTTTAATACTGTTATTCTTTTCTTGGTAGTTTTATTGCCTTTTCTAGATAATGATACGATGCTATAATCAGGATTATAACCATAAAATTCCTTGATATTAATCATGTCGCTGAAGTCTTTCAATTTCGCACGTTATTGTACGCGTAAGCACCATTTCCCTATGCTGAACAATGCTATCTTTTGAAACCTATTTTAGCCTCATTTTTGTATCTGATTTGCTCTGTATATTATGTTCTAGAGGAAAATGTATCGTTTTATATAATAATTAAAATCAAATCCGGTTTGGTTTTGTGATTTTTGTTATAATCAATTATAAAAATCCAGTTCATCATGTCGCTTACGTCCCTTATTTTTATAGATGTCGCGAGGCCAGAAAATTTTGGATATTGCCCTGAAAATGACCGATCCTATGTTCTCAAATACGGAACTCGATGAAGCATTAATGCACGATATTATCCTTGATGATAATGCATTCATTGCACAAAATAGTATTATTACCTGTGATATTTTAACAGAGGCTGAAAATAAAGAGCATGAGACTGATTACTTACAAGAAGGAGCAGAAGGAAGAGATCACTGGTATTTTAGCGACTCAGATATTGAAATTCCCACTAGTAGTATTCAAAATCCCATGAATTCAGAGAATATTCAACAGTACAAACTTGTCAGTTATTCATCCTCTGACAATGATTCTTTAGAAGAGGCTAATATAGTGAAAAGAGCAAATTCCAAGAAGCTAGAAAATTGTAGTGAAAATCGTATGTGCGAAGATGAAGAACATCTCATGCTTAATGAAAATTCTTTATTTGAGAATAGTAGAGAAGACAACATTATTGAACAGCATTTTGAATCTGATTCTGATTGTTCTGCTGATGGAAGCAATACTAGTGAAACCACAGACAGTGACTCTGTGTGGTACCACGTATTGGTCACTTTTGCATGTCCAATGCTTAAAACCATCCATAGTATAGATCCTTAAGCATGATATGAATGTTTTTACAAAAATATCCATTTCAAGAATATGTAAAATCTGACTTTATTTTTGTAACAAATCATATAAACATTTGCTTCCGTGCCCGAATTTTATATTTCTTCATCATATTTTAGCTAAAAGAAAACATTGCAACAAGAAAATTGCTATTTCAAGTGTGGTAGGTTATCCAGAATCCAGCTCATGTAGTTTACGAGTACAATATACAACGTATTCATCAAGAATAGGTAAAATCTGACTTTATTTTGTAAAAAATCATAATAATATTTGCTTCCGCGCCCGAATTTTATAATTCTTCATCATATTTTAGCTAAAAGAAAACATTGCAAAAAGAAAATTGCTATTTCAATTGTGGTAGGTATTCTAGAATCCAGCCCATGTAGCTTACAATATACAATGTAGTCATCAAGAATAGGTAAAATCTGACTTTATTTCTGTAAAAAATCTTATAAATATTTGCTTCCGCGCCCGAATTTTATAATTCTTCATCATATTTTAGCTAAAAGAAAACAATGCAACAAGAAAATTGCTATTTCAAGTGTGGTAGGTATTCTAGAATCCAGCCCATGTAGCTTGCAATATACAATGTATTCGTTAAAATGCCACCCGAAAATTTAATGTTTATTATCCGATTGGTACCACGTATTGGTCACTTTTGCATGTCCAATGCTTAAAACCATCCATAGTATAGATCCTTAAGCATGATATGAATGTTTTTACAAAAATATCCATTTGAAGAATATGTAAAATCTGACTTTATTTTTGTAAAAAATCATATAAATATTTGCTTACGTGCCCAAATTTTATAATTCTTCATCATATTTTAGCTAAAAGAAAACATTGTAAGAAGAAAATTGCTATTTCAAGTGTGGTAGGTATTCTAGAATCCAGCCCATGTAGCTTACAATATACAACGTATTCATTAAAATGACACCCGAAAATTAAATGTTTATTATCCGATTGGTACCACGTATTGGTCACTTTTGCATGTCCAATGCTTAAAACCATTTATAGTATAGATCCTTAAGCATGAATATGAATGTTTTAACAAAAATATCCATTTCAAGAATATGTAAAATCTGACTTTGTTTTTGTAAAAAATCATATAAATCGACGGTGTTCTGACAAAAAGGCGTAAGCGACAATAATTTAAAAATTTTGATTTTCGCGCCATTTGAAAGTAGAATTCAAACGCTATTTAACATAGCTTCATTCGTATCCGACAAAACCACAGAATGTGTTTATTTCTGACTTGTAGTTTGTAAGCGACACTTCACGCCAGAGTGCCGTGGTACTAACTGCCTTAGCAACGTACGCTTAAGCCCAGAGTGTATAAGTGCTTTATTTCTAAAAGGTAAGTCTTTTAATACTGTTATTCTTTTCTTGGTAGTTTTATTGCCTTTTCTAGATAATGATACGATGCTATAATCAGGATTATAACCATAAAATTCCTTGATATTAATCATGTCGCTGAAGTCTTTCAATTTCGCACGTTATTGTACGCGTAAGCACCATTTCCCTATGCTGAACAATGCTATCTTTTGAAACCTATTTTAGCCTCATTTTTGTATCTGATTTGCTCTGTATATTATGTTCTAGAGGAAAATGTATCGTTTTATATAATAATTAAAATCAAATCCGGTTTGGTTTTGTGATTTTTGTTATAATCAATTATAAAAATCCAGTTCATCATGTCGCTTACGTCCCTTATTTTTATAGATGTCGCGAGGCCAGAAAATTTTGGATATTGCCCTGAAAATGACCGATCCTATATTCTCAAATACGGAACTCGATGAAGCATTAATGCACGATATTATCCTTGATGATAATGCATTCATTGCACAAAATAGTATTATTACCTGTGATATTTTAACAGAGGCTGAAAATAAAGAGCATGAGACTGATTACTTACAAGAAGGAGCAGAAGGAAGAGATCACTGGTATTTTAGCGACTCAGATATTGAAATTCCCACTAGTAGTATTCAAAATCCCATGAATTCAGAGAATATTCAACAGTACAAACTTGTCAGTTATTCATCCACGCGCTATCTCAGAGTAGAAGAGGCTAATATAGTGAAAAGAGCAAATTCCAAGAAGCTAGAAAATTGTAGTGAAAATCGTATGTGCGAAGATGAAGAACATCTCATGCTTAATGAAAATTCTTTATTTGAGAATAGTAGAGAAGACAACATTATTGAACAGCATTTTGAATCTGATTCTGATTGTTCTGCTGATGGAAGCAATACTAGTGACACCACAGACATTGACTCTGTGTGGTACCACGTATTGGTCACTTTTGCATGTCCAATGCTTAAAACCATCCATAGTATAGATCCTTAAGCATGATATGAATGTTTTTACAAAAATATCCATTTCAAGAATATGTAAAATCTGACTTTATTTTTGTAAAAAATCATATAAATATTTGCTTACGTGCCCAAATTTTATAATTCTTCATCATATTTTAGCTAAAAGAAAACATTGTAAGAAGAAAATTGCTATTTCAAGTGTGTTAGGTATTCTAGAATCCAGCCCATGTAGCTTACAATATACAACGTATTCATTAAAATGACACCCGAAAATTAAATGTTTATTATCCGATTGGTACCACGTATTGGTCACTTTTGCATGTCCAATGCTTAAAACCATTTATAGTATAGATCCTTAAGCATGAATATGAATGTTTTAACAAAAATATCCATTTCAAGAATATGTAAAATCTGACTTTGTTTTTGTAAAAAATCATATAAATCGACGGTGTTCTGACAAAAAGGCGTAAGCGACAATAATTTAAAAATTTGATTTTCGCGCCATTTGAAAGTAGAATTCAAACGCTATTTAACATAGCTTCATTCGTATCCGACAAAACCACAGAATGTGTTTATTTCTGACTTCAAAGTTTGTAAGCGACACTTCACGCCAGATTGCCGTGGTACTAACTGCCTTAGCAACGTACGCTTAAGCCCAGAGTGTATAAGTGCTTTATTTCTAAAAGGTAAGTCTTTTAATACTGTTATTCTTTTCTTGGTAGTTTTATTGCCTTTTCTAGATAATGATACGATGCTATAATCAGGATTATAACCATAAAATTCCTTGATATTAATCATGTCGCTGAAGTCTTTCAATTTCGCACGTTATTGTACGCGTAAGCACCATTTCCCTATGCTGAACAATGCTATCTTTTGAAACCTATTTTAGCCTCATTTTTGTATCTGATTTGCTCTGTATATTATGCTCTAGAGGAAAATGTATCGTTTTATATAATAATTAAAATCAAATCCGGTTTGGTTTTGTGATTTTTGTTATAATCAATTATAAAAATCCAGTTCATCATGTCGCTTACGTCCCTTATTTTTATAGATGTCGCGAGGCCAGAAAATTTTGGATATTGCCCTGAAAATGACCGATCCTATATTCTCAAATACGGAACTCGATGAAGCATTAATGCACGATATTATCCTTGATGATAATGCATTCATTGCACAAAATAGTATTATTACCTGTGATATTTTAACAGAGGCTGAAAATAAAGAGCATGAGACTGATTACTTACAAGAAGGAGCAGAAGGAAGAGATCACTGGTATTTTAGCGACTCAGATATTGAAATTCCCACTAGTAGTATTCAAAATCCCATGAATTCAGAGAATATTCAACAGTACAAACTTGTCAGTTATTCATCTTTTGACAATGATTCTTTAGAAGAGGCTAATATAGTGAAAAGAGCAAATTCCAAGAAGCTAGAAAATTGTAGTGAAAATCGTATGTGCGAAGATGAAGAACATCTCATGCTAAATGAAAATTCTTTATTTGAGAATAGTAGAGAAGACAACATTATTGAACAGCATTTTGAATCTGATTCTGATTGTTCTGCTGATGGAAGCAATACTAGTGAAACCACAGACAGTGACTCTAGCCCCAACAAAAATGATACATTTAAAGGAAGGAAAAAAAAACACGTTTTACGAGTGTTACAGAAACGAACAAAAGACTGAAACTTGCAGGCAAGGCTTATACAAAATATAGAAATGAATTAGTTGCCGAAAAAAAAGTTTTACCAAACCCATGTTTAGGGAAGAACTGTGTAAATAAATGTAACACGTTCAATGAAGAAGAGAGACAGATCGTATTTGAGCTATTTTGGAATTTAGAAACTCACATCGATAAGAGAGCGTTTCTTAATGGATGTGCAAATATTATTCCCGTGAAAAGAAAAAGAACATTACAAGAAAATTTGAGAAGAAACTTGACATACCAGTATTTTATGATGAAAAATTACTCGCAGGTTAGGGTATGTTTACAGTTTTTATTAAATACCCTTAATATAACGCAAAAATTAATGAGAAGTGCTTTACAAGGAAAAATAGAAGAGAACCGCGATAACAGGGGAAAACATGCACCAAAACACAAAAATACTTCCGAACAAATAGAAGGATTCAAGAAATTTGTTGAAGGATTGCCGGCAGTCCCTTCTCATTATTGCCGAGGCTCTAGTACTAAGCTATATTTTCCATCAGAAATTAAAACTATCACAAATCTTCATCGAACGTATACTGCAAGAATGAAAGATGCAAGCTCAAAGCCAGTTAGTATAAGTTGTTTTAAAAGAATGTTTAAAAGAGACTATAATATAGGTATACACGTACCTAGAAAAGATAAATGTGCCAAGTGTGAGAAATATAAAAACTTGGATGAAAGATCAAAAACTGATGCAATAAAAGACGAATATCTGAATCACCAAATAGAAAAAAATAAAGCTAAGGAATTCGTCCTAGCAGAACAAAATAAGACAAGTCAGGATGGATTTCTTGTATTATCGTTTGATCTTCAAAAAGTATTGGCCACCCCGCATAGTCCAGGTATGTTGTATGGCCTTAGTAGAAAATATGCAGTATATAATTTCACTATCTACGAAAGTAAGACGCAAAACGGATATTGTTTTCTTTGGGGAGAGAAAGACGGGAAGAGAGGTGTTAACGAAATATGCAGTATCCTATACTCATATTTGCTGCAGTTGGATAAAGCAGGAGAGTTCTCAACTTTATCACTGTTTTGTGACAATTGTCCAGGACAGAATAAAAATAATTTTGTTCTAGCTATGTTTTTATATTTTTTGAAAATTCTACAAATATCAAGTCCATGACATTAACATATCTAGTAGTAGGGCATACTTATATGCCAGTAGATAGCATTCATGCTATCATAGAAAATTATACAAATAAAATGAATGTGCAGGCTCCTTCGGAATGGGCCACGATAATTCGGAATGGTAGAAAACGACCTAAACCCTATGAAGTTAAAACTCTAAATTATACTCAATTTTTTGATTGGAAATCTATTTCTCCTCCAAAAAAACACTAAAAACAAGGTAAGGTACAGAAATCAAAATAAATTCGATAAAAGTAGCAAAATTTTCTAAAACTGATCTGACGAGTATTCGTGTTTATACAGAATACGATGTGGAGAATCCTTTTGACATAGAATTCCGTATTAAAAATATAGATATAATTCCGCGGCTCTACTTCTCCTATCTTCCCTATATGTAAGAAGAAGTTGAGTAATCTCTTAGATTTGTGTAAGAAAGGATCAATAAAAGAAAACTACCACGCAGAGTATTTCACTTAACCTCTACTGCTTCCGTCCCCGACATACTAGCAGAAAGTGATCTGGAGGATTCGGAATAATAGTGTTCTATTCATAGGTATTTATTTTTGTGTTATATTCATTGTGATATTGTTTCTATAAGAATTTAGTTAATTTCATAGTTTATGTAAATTGTTGTTCCTTTGAGGCAATTTATAATTATTTTATTTTGTTTAATGTTACGTTTATTTAATTTAATAATTATATTTGTACCAAATGTGTGAAACTTTACTGTTTACTGCAGAAGATATACATAGTTTTTAAGAATTTTGTTTATGTTCCTTTCAAATTTTAATAATTTTTAAAAAAATTATCACTAATCGTCTATCTCTTAATCGTAACCGACATCTCTGCATAATGTTTGGTGAATTAGAAAGGCACATCGGAGGCTTAAACGCCAGTTTAAAGCGATTTTTTAACAAAAAAGAGGCTTAATCTCCCAATCAAAAGGTCTTAAACACCTTTGAATTATACTTAAAAGTCGTAAGCGACGAAACTGAAATAAAAAATTGAATGTGTAACTTTATTTTTATGTAGGAATACAACTTATTATAATAATTAACATTACCCTGCTCAAAATAATTTCTGAATGAACATAATTAAAAAAAATATAGGTTATTCTCGTTTCCTGTAAAATTTTGTTAAAGCCGCTTACGCCTTTCTGTCAGAACAGCGTCGAAATATTTGCTTACGTGCCCGAATTTTATAATTCTTCATCATATTTTAGCTAAAAGAAAACATTGCAACATGAAAATTGCTATTTCAAGTGTGGTAGGTATTCCAGAATCCAGCCTATGTAGCTTACAATATACAACGTATTCATTAAAATGACACCCGAAAATAAAAGGTTTATTATCTGATTGATACCTCGTTTTGGTCACTTTTGCATCTTCAATGCTTAAAACCATCCATTGTACAGATTCTAAAGCATGAATATGAATCTTTTAACAAAAATATCCATTTCAAGAATAGGTATAGTCTTTTTCACGAAAATGTGATCGTACGTCATAATGTTCCCTGATGCAACGTTGCCAAGTATTTGTAGGGTACATTCAAGTGTTGATGGTTGCATAGTATACCATGTGTGTATATATCATATTGTGAATTATTTACATAAAATAAATTAAATTTATTCAGCATCTCCCTCTGTATCTTCGTTTGTCACGTTCTTGTTCGAAATAACTTATTACAGAATTCACCATATTCTGTGCACAACTTCCTAAATTTTTTGCTCGATTTTTTGACATTTTTCAAAAATAATGTTATTTTTTGACATTTCGAGAATGGCAACCATTGATTAGTAAAAGACACTAAGTTCCGTGTATTTTACTGGGTCTATGCTAGGGATAGTAACATTGCTATTTTGGCTACAATTTTATTACTAGGTATGACGTACGATCACATTTTCGTGAAAAAGACTATAAATTGTGACTTAATTATTGTAAAAAATCATATAAATATTTGCTTCCGCGCCCGAATTTTATAATTCTTCATCATATTATAGCTAAAAGAAAACATTTTAACAAACAAATTGCAATTTCAAGTGTGGTAGGTATTCTAGAATCCATTTCATGTAGCTTTACCACATTTGAAATAGCAATTTTTTTGTTATAATGTTTTTTTTTAGGTAAAATATGATAAAGAATTATAAAATTCGGGCGCGGAAGCAAACATTTATATGATTTTTTAAAAAATAAAATCAGATTTTACCTATTATTGAAATGGATATTTTTGTTAAAACATTCGTATTCATGCTTTAGGATCTGTACTATGGATAATTTTAGCATTGGACATGCAAAAGTGACCAAAACGTGGTACCAATCAAATAATATAAATTAAATTTTCGGGTGTCATTTTAATGAATATGTTGTATATTGTAAGCTACATGGGCTGAATTCCAGAATACCTACCACACTTGAAATAGCAATTTTCTTGTTGCACTGTTTTCTTTTAGCTAAAATGTGATTAAAAATTATAAAATTCAAACGCGGAAGAAAATATTTATATGATTTTTTACAAAAATACTATCAGATTTTACCTATTCTTGATGAATACGTTGTATATTGTAAGCTACATGGGCTGGATTCTAGAATACCTACCACACTTGAAATAGCAATTTTCTTGTTGCAATGTTTTCTTTTACCTAAAATATGATAAGGAATTATATAATTCGGGCGCGCAAGCAAATATGTATAATTTTTTTTACAAAAATAAAGTCAGGTGTTACCTATTCTTGGAATGGATATTTTGTTAAAACATTCATATTCATGCTTTAGGATCTATACTATGGATAGGTTTAAGCATTGGACAGGCAAAAGTGACCAAAACGAGGTACCAATTAGATAATAAACATTCAATAAAATATTTATATGATTTTATTACAAAAATAAAGTCAGACTTTTCCTATTCTTGAAATGGATATTTTTGTCAAAACATTCATATTCATGCTTTAGGATCTATACTATGGTTAATTTTAGCATTGGACATGCAAAAGTGACCGAAACGTGGTACCAATCAGATAATAAACATTTAATTTTTGGGTGTCATTTTAATGAATACTATGGATGGTTTTAAGCATTGGACATTGAAAAGTGACCAGAAAGTGGTACCAATCAGATAATAAACATTTAATTTTCGAGTGTCATTTTAATGAATACGTTGTATGTTGTAAACTACATGGGCTGGAATCTAGAATAACTACCACACTTGAAATAACAATTTTCTTGTTGCAATGTTTTCTTTTCGCTAAAAAATGATTAAGAATTATAAAATTCGGGCGCGGAAACAAATATTTATATGATTTTTTACAAAAATAAAGTCAGTTTATACCTATTCTTCATAAATACGTTGTATATTGTAAGCAACATGGGCTGCATTCTAGAATGCCTACTACATTTGAAATAGCAATTTTCTTGTTGCAATGTTTTCTTTTATCTAATATATGACAAAGAATTATAAAATTCGGGCGCTAAAGCAAATATTTATATGATTTTTTATAAAAATAAAGTCAGATTTACCTATTCTTGAAATGGATATTTTTGTTAAAACATTCATATTTATGCTTTAGGATCTATACTATGGATATTTTTAGGCATTGGACATGCAAAAGTGACCGAAACGTGGTACCAATATGATAATAAACATTCAATTCTCGTGTGTCATTTTAATGAACACTTTGTATATTGTAAGCTACATGGGCTGGATTCTAGAATACCTACCACACTTGCAATAGCAATTTTCTTGTTGCAGTGTTTTCTTTTAGCTAAATATCTTAAAGATTTATAAAATTCGGGCGCGGAAGCAAATATTTATATGACTTTTTACATAAATAAAGTCAGATTTTACCTATTCTTGATGAATACGTTGTATATTTTAACCTACATGGGCTGGATTCTAGAATACCTACCACACTTTAAATAGCAATTTTCTTGTTGCAATGTTTTAATTTAGCTAAAATATGATAAAGAATTATGAAATTCGGGCGCGGAAGCAAATATTTATATGATTTTTTATAAAAATAATGTCAGATTTTACCTATTCTTAAAATGGATATTTTTGTTAAACCATTCATATTCATGCTTTAGGATCTATATTATGGATGGTTTTAAGCATTGGACATGCAAATGTGACCAAAACGTGGTACTAATCAGATAATAAACATTTAATTCTCGAGTGTCATTTTAATGAATACGTAGTATGTTGTAATCTACATGGGCTGGAATCTAGGATACCTACCATACTTGAAATAGCAATTTTCTTGTTGCAATGTTTTCTTTTCGCTAAAAAATGATGAAAAATTATAAAATTTGGGCGCGTAAGCAAATATTTTTATGATTTTTTACAAAAATTAAATCAGATTTTACCTATTCTTGAAATGGATATTTTGGTTACAACATTCATATTCATGCTTTAGGATCTATACTATGGATAATTTTAGCATTGGACATGCAAAAGTGACCAAAACGTGGTACCAATCAGATAATAAACATTTAATTTTCGGGTGTCATTTTAATGAATACGTTATATATTGTAAGCTACATGGGCTGGATTCTACAATACCTACCACACTTGAAATAACAAGTTTCTTGTTGCACTGTTTTCTTTTAGCTAAAATATGATGACGAATTATAAAATTCGGGCGCGGAAACAAATATTTATGATTTTTTACAAAAATAAAGTCAGATTTTACCTATTCTTGAAATGGATATTTTTGTTAAAACATTCATATTTATGCTTTAGGATCTATACTATGGATAGTTTTAAGCATTGGACATGCAAAAGTGACCAAAACGTGGTACCAATCAGATAATAAACATTCAATTTTCGGGTGTCATTTTAATGAACACGTTGTATATTGTAAGCTACAAGGGCTGGATTCTAGAATACATACCATACTTGAAATAGCAATTTTCTTGTTGCAATTTACTCTTTTAGCTAAAATATGATAAACAACTATAAAATTCAGGCGCGGAAGCAAATATTTATATGATTTTTTAGAAACATTAAGTCAGATTTTACCTATTTTTGAAATGCATATTTATGTTAAAACATTAATATTCATGCTATAGGATCTATGCTATAGATGGTTTTAAGCATTGAACATGCAAAAGTGACCAGAACGTGGTACCAATCAGATAATAAACATTCTATTTTCGTGTGTCATTTTAATGAATACGTTATATATTGTAAGCTACATGGGCTGGATTTTAGAATACCTACCACAGTTGAAATAGAAATTTTCTTGTTGCAATGTTTTCTTTTAGCTAAAATATAATGAAGATTTATAAAATTCGGACGCGGAAGCATATATTTATATGATTTTTTACAAAAATAAAGTCAGATTTTACCTATTCTTGAAATGGATTTTTTTGTTAAAACATTCATATTCATGCTTTAGAATCTATACTATGGATGGTTTTAAGCATTCGACATTCAAAAGTAACCAAAACGTGGTATTAATCAGATAATAATCATTCAATTTTCGGGTTTCATTTTAATGAACACTTTGTATATTGTAAGCTATATGGACTGGATTCTAGAATACCTACCACACTTGAAATAGCAATTATCTTGTTGTCATGTTTTCTTTTAGCTACAATATTTTAAAGAATTATAAAATGCGGGCGCGGAAGCAAATATTTATATGATTTTTTACAAAAATAAAGTCAGATTTTACCTATTCTTGATGAATACGTTGTAAATTGTAAGCTACATGGGCTGGATTCTATAATACCTACCACACTTGTTTTCTTTTAGCTAAAATATGATGAATTATTATAAAATTTTGGCGCGAAAGCAAATATTTATATGGTTTTTTTACAAAAATAAAGTCAGATTTTACCTATTCTTGAAAGGGATATTTTTGTTAAAACATTCATATTCATGCTTTAGGATCTATACTATGGATGGTTATATGCATTGGACATGCAAAAGTGACCAAAACGTGGTACTAATCAGATAATAAACATTGAATTTTCGGGTGTCATAATAATGAATACGTTGTATATTGTAACCTACATGAGCTGGATTCTAGAATACCTACCACACTTGAAATAGCAATTTTCTTGTTGCAAAGTTTTCTTTTAGCTAAATTATGATGAAGAATTATAAAATTCGGGCGAGGAAGCAAATATTTATATGATTTTTTACAAAAAAAAGTCAGATTTTACCTATTCTTTATGAACACGTTGTATATTGTAAGCTACATGGACTGGATTCTAGAATACCTACGACACTTAAAATAGCAATTTTCTTGTTGCAATGTTTTCTTTTAGCTAAAATATGATGAAGAATTATAAAATTCGGGTACGGAAGTAAATATTTATATGATTTTGTGCAAATATAAAGTCAGATTTTACCTATTCTTAATATAGATATTTTAGTTAAAACATTCATACTCATGCTTTAGGATCTATACTATGGATGGTTTTAAGCATTGGACATGCAAAAGTGACCAAAACGTGGTACCCATCAGATAATAAACATTCAATTTTCAGGTGTCATTTTAATGAATACGTTGTATATTGTAAGCTACATAGGCTGGATTCTAGAATAACTACCACACTTGAGTTAGAAATTTTCTTGTTGCAATGTTTTCATGTAGCTTATATATGATGAAGAATTATAAAACTCGGGCGCAGAAGCAAATATTTACATGATCTTTTACAAAAATAAAGTCAGATTTTACCTATTCTTGATGAATACGTTGTATATTGTAACCTTCATGGGTTGGATTCTAGAATACCTACAATACTTGAAATAGCAATTTTCTTGTTGCAATGTTTTCTTTTAGCTAAAATATGATAAAGAATTATAAAATTCGGGCGCGGAAGCAAATATTTATATAATTTTTTACAAAAATAAAGTCAGATTTTACCTATTCTTGAAATGCATATTTTTGTTAAAACATTCATATTCATGCACGCGCTATCTCAGAGTGATGGTTTTAAGCATTGGACATGCAAAAGTTGCTAAAATGTGGTACTAATCAGATAATAAACATTCAATTTTCGGGTGTCATTTTAATGAATACAAATCCAAAGTATCACTTGTGTCAACTAGCCTTTGAGCACAACATTTTGTTGTATTGACACTTATCACTAATTTCTTTTTTGCACAGCAATTTATGTGAAGTACAAAAGCACAAACGAAATATGTCACCGTGTTTGTTACCGCACAACGTTTACATATTTTGCAATATTTCTTTTTTTATATTAGGAGAACTAAGAGCACTACTATCATCATTCGCCATTTTTTTATATATACCTACGACACTTGAAATAGCAATTTTCTTGTTGCAATGTGTTCTTTTAGCTAAAATATGATGAAGAATAATATAATTCGGGCGCGAAAGCAAATATTTATATGATTTTTTTACAAAAATAAAGTCAGATTTTACCTATCTTGATGAATACGTTGTATATTGTAAGCTACATGGGCTGGATTCTAGAATACCTACCACACTCGAAATAGCAATTTCCTTGTTGCAATGTTTTCTTTTAGCTAAAATATGATAAAGAATTATAAAATTTGGGCGCGGAAGCAAATATTTATATGATTTTTTTAAAAAATAAAGTCAGATTTTACCTTTTCTTGATGAATACATTGTATATTGTAAGCTACATGGGCTGGATTCTAGAATACCTACCACACTTGAAATAGAATTTTTCTTGTTGCAATGTTTACTTTTAGCAAAAATTTGATAAAGAATTATAAAATTCGGACGCGGAAGCAAATATTTATATGATTTTTTACAAAAATACAGTCTGATTATACCCATTATTGAAATGGATATTTTTGTTAAAACATTCATATTCATGCTATAGGATCTACACTATGGATGATTTTGAGCATTGGACATGCAAAAGTGAGCAAAACGTGGTACCAATCAGATAATAAACATTGAATTTTCCGGTGTCAATTTAATGAATACGTTGTATACTGTAAGCTACATGGGCTGGATTCTGGAATAACTACGACACTTGAAAAAGCAATTTTCTTATTACAATGTTTTCTTTTAGCTAAAATATGATGAAGAATTATAAAATTTGGGCGCGGAAGCAAATATTTATATGATTTTTTACAAAAATTAAGTCAAATCCTACCTATTCTTGAAATGGATATTTTTGTTAAAACATTCATATTCATGCTTTAGGATATATACTATGGATGGTTTTAAGCATTGGACATGCAAAAGTGACCAAAACGTGGTACCAATCAGATAATAAACATTCAATTTTCAGGTGTCGTTTTAATGAATACGTTGTATATTGTAAGCTACATGGGCTGGATTCTGGAATACCTACGACACTTGAAAATGCAATTTTCTTATTACAATGTTTTCTTTTAGCTAAAATATGATGAAGAATTATAAAATTTGGGCGCGGAAGCAAATATTTATATGATTTTTTACAAAAATAAAGTCAGATTTTACCTACTCTTGAAATGGATATTTTTGTTAAAACATTCATATTCATTCTTTAGGATCTATACTATGGATGGTTTTAAGCATTGGACATGCAAAAGTGACCAAAACGTGGTACTAATCAGATAACAAACATTGAATTGTCGAGTGTCATTTTAATGAATACGTTGTATATTGTAACCTAAATGGGCTGGATTCTAGAATACCTACCACACTTGAAATAGCAATTTTTTTGTTGCAATGTTTTCTTTTAGCAAATATATGATGAAGAATTATAAAACTCGGGCGCGGAAGCAAATATTTATATGATTTTTTACAAAAATAATGTCAGATTTTACCTATTCTTGATGAATACGTTGTATAATGTAAGCTACATGGGCTGGATTCTAGAATACCTACCACAGTTGAAATAGCAATTTTCTTGTTGCAATGTTTTCTTTTAGCTAAAATATGTTAAAGAATTATAAAATTCGGGCGCGTAAGCATATATTTATATGATTTTTTACAAAAATAAATTCTTATTTTACCTTTTCTTGAAATGGAATTTTTTTTATAACATTCATATTCATGCTTTAGGATCTATACTATGGATGGTTTAAAGCATTGGACATGCAATAGTGCTCAAAACGTTATGCTAATCAGACAATAAACATTCAATTTTCAGGTGTCATTTTAATGAATACGTTGTATATTGTAAGGTTCATGGGCTGGATTCTAGAATACCTACCACACTTGAAATAGCAATTTTCTTGTTACAATGTTTTCTTTTAGCTAAAATATGATAAAGAATTATAAAATTCAGACGCGGAAGCAAATATGTATATGATTTTTTACAAAAATAAAGTCAGATTTTACCTATTCTTGAAATGGATATTTTGGTTAAAACATTCATATTCATGCTTTAGGATCTATACTATGGATGGTTTTGAGCATTGGACATGCAAAAGTGACCAAAACGTGGTATCAATCTGATAATAAACATTCAATTTTCGAGTTTCATTTTAATGAATACGTTGTATGTTGTAAGCTACATGGACTGGAATCTATAATACCTACCACACTTGAAATAGCAATTTTCTTTTTGCAATGTTTTCTTTTATCTAAAATATGACGAAGAATTATAAAATTCGGGCGCGTAAGCAAATATTTATATGATTTTTTACAAAAATTAAATCAGATTTACCTATTCTTGAAATGGATATTTTGGTTAAAACATTCATATTCATGCTTTAGGATCTATACTATGGATGGTTTTGAGCATTGGACATGCAAAAGTGACCAAAATGTGGTACCAATCAAATAATAAACATTCTATTTTCGGGTGTCATTTTAATGAACACGTTGTATATTGTAATCTATATAGGTTGCATTCTAGAAAACCTACCACTCTTGAAATAGGAATTTTCTTGTTGCAATGTTTTCTTTTAGCTAAAATATGATAAAGAATTATAAAATTCAGACGCGGAAGCAAATATGTATATGATTTTTTACAAAAATAAAGTCAGATTTTACCTATTCTTGAGATAAATATTTTTGTTAAAACATTCATAATAATGCTTTAGGATCAATACTATGGGTAATTTTAGCATTGGACATGCAAAAGTGACCAAAACGTAGTACCAATCAGATAATAAACATTCAATTTTCTGGTGTCACTCTTGCAATAGCAATTTTCTTGTTGCAATGTTTTCTTTTAGCTAAAATATGATGAAGATTTATAAAATTCAGGCGCGGAAGCAAATATTTATATGATTTTTTACAAAAATTAAGTTAGATTTTACCTATTCTTGATGAATACGTTGTATATTGTAAGCTACATGGGCCGGATTCTAGAATACCTACCACAGTTGAAATAGCAATTTTCTTGTTGCAATGTTTTCTTTTAGCTAAAATATGATGAAGAATTATAATATTCGGGCGCGTAAGCAAATATTAATATGATTTTTTACAAAAATTAAATCAGATTTTACCTATTCTTGAAATGGATATTTTGGTTAAAACATTCATATTCATGTTTTAGGATCCATACTATGGATGGTTTTGAGCATTGGACATGCAAAAGTGACCAAAACGTGGTATCAATCTGATAATAAACATTCAATTTTCGAGTGTCATTTTAATAAATACGTTGTATGTTGTAAGCTACATGGGCTGGAATCTATAATACCTACCACACTTGAAATAGCAATTTTCTTGTTGCAATGTTTTCTTTTATCTAAAATATGATGAAGAATTATAAAATTTGGGCGCGTAAGCAAATATTTATATGATTTGTTACAAAAATTAAATCAGATTTTACCTATTCTTGAAATGGATATTTTGGTTACAACATTCTTATTCATGCTTTAGGATCTATACTATGGATGGTTTTGAGCATTGGACATGCAAAAGTGTCCAAAATGTGGTACCAATCAAATAATAAACATTCTATTTTCGTTTGTCATTTTAATGAACACGTTGTATACAGGGTGAATACTGAAAACCTTGACATAGGGAAATAACATGGGAAAACAGTTTTTCGCTGTTTCCATCTGTCCCGCTAAATAAAATCGGATGTATGTGGTATCATTAGTTAGATTACTTAATTTTGCATCTAATAAAACTAAATGTTGTGTAATAAGGCCTTTTCTAACTGAAATATTTGATAAAATAAATTGTATTTTGAAGGATATCCTTCATATTTTCAAATGAGAAACGTCAAAAACAAAATGCTCCATAGCCGAGTGGATACGAAAGCTGTTTCATAACATAAATAATCTACAAGACCTGGTTCGAGACCACCTCAGCCCTACTTTTTTTTTAATTAAATTATGCTTAAAATAAATTTATTATATCAGACTATTTTAATAAAATAGCAATTTTCATATTTTTATAACTAAAAAAATCCAAATATTTAATAAAATTATTATTTGCTGTCTGTCAAACTTAACAATTAATTCGAATTTAGTTTTTGGTGTATAATTTTGTATTTCATGTTTCGAAACATGGTATTTTATGCATAATTTAATTAAAAAAAAATAGGGCCGATGTGGTCTCGAACCAGGTCTTGTAGATTATTTATATTATGAAACAGCCCTCGTATCCACTCGGCTATGGCGCATTTTGTTTTTGACGTTTCTTATTTGAAAATATGAAGGATAACCTTCAAAATACAATTTATTTTATAAAATATTTCAGTTAGAAAAGGCCTTATTACACAACATTTAGTTTTATTAGATGCAAAATTAAGTAATCTAACTAACGATACCACATACACCCGATTTTATTTAGCGGGACAGATGGAAACAGCAAAAAACTGTTTTCCCATGTTATTTCCCTATGTCAAGGTTTTCAGTATTCACCCTGTATTGTAATCTACATAGGTTGCATTCTAGAATACCTACCACTCTTGAAATAGGAATTTTCCTGTTGCAATGTTTTCTTTTAGCTAAAATATGATGACGAATTATAAAATTCGGACGCGGAAGCAAATATTTATATGATTTTTTACAAAAATAAAGTCAGATTTTACCTATTCTTGAAATGGATATTTTTGTTAAAACATTCATATTCATGCTTTAGGATCTATACTATGGATGGTTTTAAGCATTGGACATGCAGAAGTGACCAAAACCTGGTACCAATCAGATATTAACCCTTCGTTAGTGTGGTGGAAAAAAGTCACACGGTTAGTGTTGTGGGGTATGTCATACCCCAAACAAAAATTCACTAAAACAATCGAAAATTTAGAAATTTTATTAAATAAGCTATTAAATATGTTTCTAAGCATCATTTCAGGTCAAATAAAATCAACAAATGGTACTTAGTAACATTTATTTTAAAAATAGAAATAATTATTCAAAACAATAGCAATTCTGCTTCGGAAAAAACATGGTTTAATATTATTGCATACAAATTATTTATATATTTAATTTAACAAATAACTTAAACACACTTTAAAGATATATCTTTAGTAAACTAAAGAAAAAAAAAATTTATAATAATGAAAGCAACAGAAAAAAAGTTACGACGTCTCCAATGTGGCACATTCTTCGCAACTCAAAAATGCATGTTCCATGCAAAGTGGAGTATCGCATTGCATACAACCATAAAATGTTTTTCTGTCTTTATTTCTTGGACAAATAGAGCATCTAATGCTAGTCCTACGGCGCTTATATGCAGGTTCGTGACGTTCTGCTGGCTGGTTTTCACGTAGGCGTCTGCGTATGTGTTGGTTTTTTCTTCGTCGATCTCTAAATTCAGATATAAGTTGCAAACCCAGATCTTTCAAAAACGTACGCCTCTTCAAATTAAAACTTTGTGTATTTGCCTTATATATAACCTGAGCATTAACCCCTGCAGTATTTAAAAATGAAAAAAATAGGGTCAAAGGCCATCGACGGCTGTTTCTTGCCACACTGTAATTTGCAGATAACTCATCTAAAGTATCTACACCGCCCTTAGTTGAGTTATAAAAGTTGATGATTTCTGGCAATTTTTTCTCTCTAGATTCTTCAACTACAGAATCATCATGATGTAATGTAGAAAAAAGAATTACATTTTTTGACTTTTTTGGTACATACGACACAGCTGTGATATCCTCTTTGAAGGCAAACAATGAACTACGAGCTTCTCTATTTCGTATATTTAGAAAAGCTGATGGTATTTGTCTCTTATTTTTTCTGACTGTTCCAACCGATGTAAGCTGATGAGTTTTCAATAGATTTATCGTAAGTGGGTAGCTGGTAAACCAGTTATCAAAAGTAATATTACGTTTTGTTCCTGATATTGGCTCAACCAAACGTTCAACTATATCTTTCGGATTGTTGCTTTTCCGGTAAGGTCCTTCTGGCTGTGTTCCGACGTAAACTTCCATGTTTAGGCAATAATATGTTTTTGCGTCAACAAGAGCGAATACTTTTAAACCATATTTTGCTGGCTTGTTAGGAATATACTGAAGAAATGACACGCGTCCCCTAAATGACTCCAACTTCTCGTCAACTGTTAGATATTCACTGGGTACATAGTGTAACTTACAGTTAACAACAAACTGCTCAAAAACTGCTCTGATGGGTGCCAACTTATCAATCTCTTTGCGTTGTGCTCTATTTTCTATATTATCAAATCGAAGAGATTGTAACAAAATATAAAACCTTTGTAGTGACATTGTTGTACGAAACAAATCAATGCCGCTACCATCGGTATTCCAAAGATCTGCGATGTTTTGTCGGTTTGCCTTGTATAAACCACTCAAATAAAGCAAGCCAATAACAGCTTTAATTTCGCTTTTATCAGCCTCTTTGACTAAATATTGATGATTTGCATCATATTTAGTGGATTTATTTGCTAATTTAATGTTCGTATAACGAACAATATCATCCAGTACATTTTCGGGGAAAAATAGTAGCCAGCAGTCAAGCGCGGTATTCTTTTGTTTTGCAATTCCCTTCACGCCAGGTAAGTGAGTTATTATATTCTCAGATCTAGTTCTTACGTTTCTAGTGCTTGGAAGCTTTGACCATTTTGATTTGTCTTTATCTAAATAATAACTTCCTCTAGCGTCCGAATTTGCATCATCATCAGATTGTATCATATGTTCTTCGTCCGATTCCTCATTTAATTCGTTTCCTGATAAATCCGTTATTATTCTTATTTGATCTGTTTCTACTATTTCTTCTATTTCTTCTCCTTCGGACAGGCTATCTATAAAAGATTCCTCTTCAGAAATCCCACCATACTCATCCCAAAGCCTTTGTAGCCTACGCTGCTCCTCTTCGTATGACATTGCACTAGTTTTGTTAAAAAATACCAATATATTCAATATATATTGTAAAATATAATAAAAAACTGTGTAACTTACCTTGAAAGTAGAAGCACACAAAAAGTTACGTTAGTAGTGTACTGGGGTATGACATACCCCGACCGACTTCAACAAGTTCTGACACCGTACTGAAAGTTCACAGACATCTACTAGTGAGCTCATTATCTGAAAATATGTTTAATTTGAAGGTACTAAGCGTCAGATGTCACTAGTTTGTTTCATTGTGATTTTAGAAACGTAAATAGAGGTGCTGGGGTATGGTATACCCCACCACACTAACGAAGGGTTAAACATTCAATTTTCGGGTGTCATTTTAATGAATACGTTGTATATTGTAAGCTACATGGGCTGGATTCTAGAATACCTACCACACTTGAAATAGCAATTTTCTTGATTTAAAACGAATTTGTTTTGAACTTGCATTATCTTTATTTTGTAAAAAACTTATAAAAATACACAACGTTTCGACAGCTAAAGAATCTGCTGTCGTCATCAGGTGATCTGATACTACTGGGATGACAGCAGATTCTTTAGCTGTCGAAACGTTGTGTATTTTTATAAGTTTTTTACAAAATAAAGATAATGCAAGTTTAAAATAAATTCGTTTTAAATCAAAGTGAATCATTATCTTATAAATTTAAAAATAAGCAATTTTCTTGTTGCAATGTTTTTTTTAGCTAAAATATGATGAAGAATTATAAAACTCGGGCGCGGAAGCAAATATTTATATGATTATTTACAAAAATAAAGTGTCAGATTTTACCTATTCTTGAAATAGATATTTTTGTTAAAACATTTATATTCATGCTTTAGGATCTATACTATGGATGGTTTCAAGCATTGGACATGCAAAAGTGACCAAAACGTGGTACCAATCAGATAATAAACATTCAATTTTCGGGTGTCATTTTAATGAATACGTTGTATATTGTAAGCTACATGGGGAGTGGCAACAGTGGAGCGAAATTATTCACTTGGTTATTGTTTGAGTCCCGGTGTTTTTTTTTCCAAAAATTAACGTATAACGTTATAGTAAAATTGCAAAAATCAGTGAAAACCATTTCTAAACTGTCCTGAAATATAGTACATATAAATAAATAAGTCTGTGCAGAAGTTCAGTGTAAAAAACATCAAATCAGGCAACCAAGGTCATATTTGTTTGAATCAACTGCTGAGCGAAAAGGCGCGTTGCCTCAATTCAAGCGTGAGTACGCAGTGTTTCCAACTGTATTAAAAACAAAAAATAACCATTAACAAAAAAATGGCTTCAATTGAAGATATACAAAAATTACTTGATCCTTTGAGCAAAAAAATGGACACCTTTTAAAAGTCTCTAGTTTTGCTTCGCGAGGGTAATGACGAAAATAAAATTAAGTTGCAAAAACTTGAAGAGGAAATAAAAGCTAAAGATAAGCAAATAGAACATCTAGAAATAAAATTAAGAGAGAAAAATATATTATTCTTTAGCATACAACAGGAAAAAGGAGAAAATTTAGATAATAAAATTTTGAAAGTACTGACGGATACAATGAAACTAAGTAATATATCTACAAATAATTTTGAAGACTCTAGAAGATTAGGCAAAAATCAGACAATAAAATAAAACCCATTCTAGTCGAATTTAATTAAAAAAAAAAAAACTAAAAAATACATTATCCAAAACGTTCATTTATTGAAAAACTCAAAGATATCACTACAAGAAGATTTCCCTCCTAAAATTATGCAGGAAAGAAAAATATTAAAAATTCATTTTATAAAAGCAAAAATTGATGGCTATAAAACATCTCTTTATCAGAACATCTTATTTGTGAATGGTACAAAATGCACGGCACAAGATTTCATCGAAAATACTGAAGACATAAAAAATGAAAATAACGCAACTTCAACAGACACTATTGAACAGAGACGAATGTCTGTTTCCCTAGACTCTCTACAAATTACAAACGACAGCAATGATAGTTTAGGAGAACACGATAATAGCTGTAGGACAATTTCTGAATTTCGAAAGGTAAAACTGAACTAACCTAAAAAAAAATACGTTGAAAAATAGCAACCCCCAAGTTATAACCGGTCCTTTAGATAAGCATTTGTTACCAAGATTAAGATCGCAAATAAACACAATCCCAAAAATCTAAAAATTAAGACAAATAATGCAACAAGTTATCATATTATTCTTTTTTGGAACGTACAGGGAATTAAAAATCTTCACAATCTATGCACTCAAGACGAGAAAATTATCCTCAATCACGAACTTATTTGCATTACAGAAACTTGGGCTAATTATGAGGTTGAAAATCCGTCTTTTTTAAAACTTATAATAAATACGAACAAAAAGCTGTGAAAGAAGCTAGTACTGGTAGGGCGATCGGTGGCATCATAATTTTTTCTTCACTCCATCCCAGAAATATTTGTGTTATAGAAAAAGAGGTACACTGGATGTTCTTAAGGTTTCAGAATGATGTACAAAATTTCATTATTTGTGTTACCTACTTTTCGCACTCTTACAATTACGATTTTTTAATAGAGTTATTTTCAGAAAGTTTAAAAAATACAAAGATTCAATATCCTGGTCATGGTTTTATAATTGGTGGCGATTTCAACGCAAGAATTGGGGAAAAAACCAAGTCGACGAAGGATTCCCTACCAACAATAACTGGAATGCCAAGAGAATGGCAATGGACACAACTATAAACAAAAAGGGCAAAGACTTAATGGAGGTATTAGAACAAGAAAACTTTGTTGTACTGAATGGCAGATCTCAGAGTGACATACCCGAAAAATACACATACAAAGGTTCAGCAGGAAAAAGCACCATAGATCTAGTATAGACTGACATACAGTCACTACAGTACAATATTGATTTCTCTATTCTTGACAATGTCATTATATCAGACCATCTAATATGCTCAACAAAAATCACCAGTTTACTTAATAATAATAAAAAATCGAATAACAAAGAAATAACAACTATAACAAAAACAAAATGGGATACAACAAAAGCTGACCTTTACAAGCAAGAACTTCAGACAAAATACTATACTATTGTTAATGAAAATGCTGAGGAAACATATGAATGCATTAAGAACGCTATTACCATTACTTCTAATATGATTGGGATAACGCACAGAAAAAACTTATATAATAACGAAACTCACAAACTGCAGAAAAAACAATGGTTTGATGATACTTGTAAATCACTTAATAAAACTGCAAAAAATTGCTTAAAACACAGCAAGCAGAATGGCTTTTCGAAACAAAACCTAGAAAATAATTTACAGGCAAAAAAAGAATACAAGCAACACATAATAAAAGAAAAAAAGAAATTTAAAATTGACCTTACAAGTAAACTAAGAAATCTCAAAGATCAAAAGCAATTTTGGGAAACTATTAATACTTTACAACGAACATCCTACTCTCGAAACCCAATAAAAATAGAAGAATGGGTCAATGTTTTCTTTTAGCTAAAATGTGATAAAGAATTATAAAATTCGGGCGCGGAAGCAAATATTTATATGATTTTTTACAAAAATAAAGTCAGATTTTACCTATCCTTGATGAATACGTTGTATATAGTAAGCTACATGGGCAGGATTCTGGAATATCTACGACACTTGAAATAGCAATTTTCTGGTTGCAATATTTTCTTTTAGCTAAAATATGATGGAAAATTATGAAATTCGGGCGCGTAAGCAAATATTTATATGAATTTTTACAAACATAAAGTCAGATTTTACCTATCCTTGATGAATACGTTGTATATTGTAAGCTACATGGGCTGGATTGTGGAATACCTACGACACTTGAAATAGTAATTTTCTTGTTGCAATGTTTTCTTTTAGCTAAAATATGATGAAGAATTATAAAATTCGTACGCGGAAGCAAATATTTATATGATTTTTTAGAAAAATAAAGTCAGATTTTACCTATTGTTGAAATGGATATTTTTGTTAAATCATCATATTCATGCTTTAGGATCTATACTGTGGATAGTTTTAAGCGTTGGACATGCAAAAGTGACCAAAACGTGGTACCAATCAGATAATAAACATTCAATTTTCGGGTGTCATTTTAATGAACACGTTGTACATTGTAAGCTACATGGGCTGGATTCTAGAATACCTACCACACTTGAAATAGCAATTTTCTTGTTGCAATGTTTTCTTTTAGCTAAAATATAATGAAGAATTATAAAAATCGGGCGCGGAAGCAAATATTTATAAGATTTTTTACAAAAATAAAGTCAGATTTTACCTATTCTTGAAATGGATATTTTTGTTAAAACATTCATATTTATGCTTTAGGATCTATACTTTGGATGGTTTTAAGCATTGGACATGCAAAAGTGACCAAAACGTGGTACCAATCAGATAATAAACATTCAATTTTCAGGAGTCATTTTAGTGAATACGTTAGGCTGGATTCTAGAATATCTACCACACATGAAATAGCAATTTTCTTGTTGCAATGTTTTCTTTTAGCTAAAATATGATGACGAATTATAAAATTCGGGCGCGGAAGCAAATATCTATATGATTTTTTACAAAAATAAAGTCAGATTTTACCTATTCTTGATGAATACGTTGTATATTGTAAGCTACATGGGCTGGATACTGGAATACCTACCACACCTGAAATAGCAATTTTCTTGTTGCAATGTTTTCTTTTAGCTAAAATATGATGAAGAAATATGAAATTCGGGCTTGGAAGCAAATATTTATATGATTTTTTACAGAAATAATGTCAGATTTTACCTATTCTTGAAATGGATATTTTTGTTAAAACATACACATTCATGCTTTAGGATCTATACTATGGATAATTTTAGCATTGGACATGCAAAAGTGACCATAACGTGGTACCAATCAGATAATAAACATTCAATTTTCGGGTGTCATTTTAATGAATACGTTGGGCTGGATTCTAGAATACCTAACACACTTGAAATATCAATTTTCTTGTTGCAATGTTTTCTTTTAGCTAAAATATGATGAAGAATTATAAAATTCGGGCGCGGAAGCAAATATTTATATGATTTTTCACAAAAATAAAGTCAGATTTTACTTATTCTTGAAATGGATATTTTTGTTAAAACATTCATATTCATGCTTAAGGATCTATACTATGGATGGTTTTAAGCATTGGACAGGCAAAACTAAACAAAGCGTGGTACCAATCAGATAATAAACATTCAATTTTCAGGTGTCATTTTAATGAATACGTTAGGCTGGATTCTAGAATACCTACCACACATGAAATAGCAATTTTCTTGTTGCTATGTTTTCTTTTAGCTAAAATATGATAAAGAATTGTAAAACTCGGGCGCGGAAGCAAATATTTATATGATTTTTTACAAAAATAAAGTCACATTTTACCTATTCTTGATGAATACGTTTTATATTGTAAGCTACATGGGCTGGATACTAGAATACCTACCATACTTGAAATAGCAATTTTCTTGTTGCAATGTTTTCTTTTAGCTAAAATATGATGAAGAAATATGAAATTCGGGCTTGGAAGCAAATATTCATATGATTTTTCACAAAAATAAAGTCAGATTTTACTTATTCTTGAAATGGATATTTTTGTTAAAACTTTCATATTTATGCTTTAGGTTCTATACTATGGATGGTTTTAAGCATTGGACATGCAAAAGTGACCAAGACGTGGTACCAATCAGATAATAAAAATTAAATTTTCAGGTGTCATTTTAATGAATACGTTGGGCTGGATTCTAGAATACCTACCACACTTGAAATAGCAATTTTCTTGTTGCAATGTTTTATTTTAGCTAAAATATGATGAAGAATTATGAAATTTGGGCGCGGAAGCAAATATTTATATGATTTTTTACAAAAATAAAGTCAGATTTTACCTATTCTTGAAATGGATATTTTTGTTAAAACATTCATATTTATGCTTTAGGATCTATACTATGGATGGTTTTAAGCATTGGACATGCAAAAGTGACCAAAACGTGGTACTAATCATATAATAAAAATTAAATTTTCAGGTGTCATTTTAATGAATACGTTGGGCTGGATTCTAGAATACCTACCACACTTGAAATAGCAATTTTCTTGTTGCAATGTTTTCTTTTAGCTAAAATATGATGAAGAATTATAAAATTCGGGCACGGAAGCAAATATTTATATGATTTTTTACAAAAATAAAGTCAGATTTTACCTATTCTTGATGAATACGTTGTATATTGTAAGCTACATGGGCTGAATACTAGAATACTTACCACACTTGAAATAGCAATTTTCTTGTTGCAATGTTTTCTTTTAGCGAAACTATGATGAAGAATTATAAAATTCGGTCGCGGAAGCAAATATTTATATGACTTTGTACAAAAATAGTGTCAGATTTTACCTATTCTTGAAATGGATATTTTTGTTAAAACATACATATTCATGCTTTAGGATCTATACTATGCATAATTTTAGCAATGGACATGCAAAAGTGTCCAAAACGTGGTACCGATCAGATAATAAAGAATCAATTTTCGGGTGTCATTTTAATGAATATGTTGGGCTGGATTCTAAAATACCTACCACACTTGAGATAGCAATTTTCTTGTTGCAATGTTTTCTTTCAGCTAACATATGATGAAGAATTATAAAATTCGGGCGCGGAAGCAAATATTTATATGATTTTTCACAAAAATAAAGTCAGATTTTACTTATTCTTGAAATGGATATTTTTGTTAAAACATTCATATTTATGCTTTAGGTTCTATACTATGGATGGTTTTAAGCATTGGACATGCACAAGTGACCAAAACGTGGTACCAATCAGATAATAAAAATTCAATTTTCAGGTGTCATTTTAATGAATACGTTGGGCTGGATTCTAGAATACCTACCACACTTGAAATAGAAATTTTCTTGTTGCAATGTTTTCTTTTAGCTAAAATATGATGAAGAATTATAAAATTCGGGCGCGGAAGCAAATATTTATATGATTTTTTACAAAAACAAAGTCAGATTTTACCTATTCTTGATGAATACGTTGTATATTGTAAGCTACATGGGCTGAATACTAGAATACTTACCACACTTGAAATAGCAATTTTCTTGTTGCAATGTTTTCTTTTAGCGAAAATATGATGAAGAATTATAAAATTTGGGCGCGGAAGCAAATATTTACATGACTTTTTACAAAAATAATGTCAGATTTTACCTATTCTTGAAATGGATATTTTTGTTAAAACATACATATTCATGCTTTAGGATCTATACTATGCATAATTTTAGCAATGGACATGCAAAAGTGTCCAAAACGTGGTACCGATCAGATAATAAAGAATCAGTTTTCGGGTGTCATTTTAATGAATATGTTGGGCTGGATTCTAAAATACCTACCACAGTTGAGATAGCAATTTTCTTGTTGCAATGTTTTCTTTCAGCTAACATATGATGAAGAATTATAAAATTTGGCGCGGAAGCAAATATTTATATGATTTTTTACAAAAATAAAGTCAGATTTTACCTATTCTTGAAATAGATATTTTTGTTAAAACATTTATATTCATGCTTTAGGATCTATACTATTCATTATTTTAGCATTGGACATGCAAAAGTAACCAAAACGTGGTACCAATCGGATAATAAATATTCAATTTTCGGGTGTCATTTTAATGAATAAGTTGTATATTGTAAGCTACATGGGCTGGATTCTAGAATACCTACCACACTTGAAATAGCAATTTTCTTGTTGCAATTTTTCTTTCAGCTAACATATGATAAAGAATTATAAAATTTGGCGCGGAAGCAAATATTTATATGATTTTTTACAAAAATTAAGTCACATTTTACCTATTCTTGAAATTTATATTTTTGTAAAACATTCATAGTCATGCTTAAGGATCTATACTATGGATGGTTTTAAGCATTGGACAGGCAAAACTGAGCAAAGCGTGGTACCAATCAGATAATAAAAATTCAATTTTCAGGTGTCATTTTAATGAATACGTTAGGCTGGATTCTAGAATACCTACCACACTTGAGATAGCAATTTTCTTGTTGCAATGCTTTCTTTCAGCTAACATATGATGAAGAATTATAAAATTTGGCGCGGAAGCAAATATTTATATGATTTTTTACAAAAATAAAGTCAGATTTTACCTATTCTTGAAATAGATATTTTTGTTAAAACATTCATATTCATGCTTTAGGATCTATACTATTCATTATTTTAGCATTGGACATGCAAAAGTAACCAAAACGTGGTACCAATCGAATAATAAATATTCAATTTTCGGGTGTCATTTTAATGAATACGTTGTATATTGTAAGCTACATGGGCTGGATTCTAGAATACCTACCACACTTGAAATAGCAATTTTCTTGATGCAATTTTTCTTTCAGCTAACATATGATGAAGAATTATAAAATTTGGCGCGAAAGCAAATATTTATATGATTTTTTACAAATATTAAGTCACATTTTACCTATTCTTGAAATTGATATTTTTGTTAAAACATTCATATTCATGCTTAAGGATCTATACTATGGATGGTTTTAAGCATTGGACAGGCAAAACTGAGCAAAGCGTGGTACCAATCAGATAATAAACATTCAATTTTCAGGTGTCATTTTAATGAATACGTTAGGCTGGATTCTAGAATACCTACCACACATGAAATAGCAATTTTCTTGTTGCAATGTTTTCTTTTAGCTAAAATATGATGAAGAAATATGAAATTCGGGCTTGGAAGCAAATATTTATATGATTTTTTACAAAAATAATGTCAGATTTTACCTATTCTAGAAATGGATATTTTTGTTAAAACATACATATTCATGCTTTAGTATCTATACTATGGATAATTTTAGCATTGGACATGCAAAAGTGACCAAAACGTGTTACCAATCAGATAATAAACATTCAATCTTCGGGTGTCCTTTTAATGAATACGTTGGACTGGATTCTAGAATACCTACCACACTTGAAATATCAATTTTCTTGTTGCAATGTTTTCTTTTAGCTAAAATATGATGAAGAATTATAAAATTCGGGCGCGAAAGCAAATATTTATATGATTTTTCACAAAAATAAAGTCAGATTTTACTTATTCTTTAAATGGATATTTTTGTTAAACATTCATATTTATGCTTTAGGTTCTATACTATGGATGGTTTTAAGCATTGGACATGCAAAAGTGACCAAAACGTGGTACCAATCAGATAATAAAAATTCAATTATCAGGTGTCATTTTAATGAATACGTTGGGCTGGATTCTAGAATACCTACCACACTTGAAATAGCAATTTTCTTGTTGCAATGTTTTATTTTAGCTAAAATATGATGAAGAATTATAAAATTTGGGCGCGGAAGCAAATATTTATATGATTTTTTACAAAAATAAAGTCAGATTTTACCTATTCTTGAAATGGATATTTTTGTTAAAACATTCATATTTATGCTTTAGGATCTATACTATGGATGGTTTTAAGCATTTGACATGCAAAAGTGACCAGAACGTGGTACTAATCAGATAATAAAAATTAAATTTTCAGGTGTCATTTTAATGAATACGTTGGGCTGGATTCTAGAATACCTACCACACTTGAAATAGCAATTTTCTTGTTGCAATGTTTTCTTTTAGCTAAAATATGATGAAGAATTATAAAATTCGGGCGCGGAAGCAAATATTTATATGACGATTTACAAAAATAATGTCAGATTTGACATATTCTTAAAATAGATATTTTTGTTAAAACATTCATATGCATGCTTTAGGATCTATACTATGGATGGTTTTAGGCATTGGACATGCAAAAGTAACCAAAACGTGGTACCAATCAGATAATAAACATTCAATTTTCGGGTGACCTTTAATGAATAAGTTGTACATTGTAAGCTACATGGGCTGGATTCTAGAATACCTACCACACTTGAAATAGCAATTTTCTTGTTGCAATGTTTTCTTTTAGCTAAAATATGATAAAGAATTATAAAATTCCGGCGCGGAAGCAATTATTTATATGATTTTTTACAAAAATTAAGTCAGATTTTACCTATTCTTGAAATGGATATTTTTGTTAAAAGATTCATATTCATCCCATAGGATCTATACTATAGATGGTTTTAAGTATTGGACTTGCTAAAGTGACCAAAACGTGGTACCAGTCAGATAATGAACATTCAGTCTTCGGGTATCATTTTAATGAATACGTTGTATATTGTAAGCTACATGGGCTGGATTCTAGAATACCTACCACACTTGAAATAGCAATTTTCCTGTTGCAATGTATCTTTTAGCTAAAATATGATAAAGAATTATAAAATTCGGGAGCGGAAGCAAATATTTATATGATTTTTTACAAAAATAAAGCCAGATTTTACCTATTCTTGATGAATATGTTGTATATTTTAAGCTACATGGGCTGGATTCTAAAATACCTACCACACTTGAAATAGCAATTATCATGTTGCAATGTTTTCTTTTAGCTAAAATATGATGAAGAATTATAAAATTCAGGCGCGGAAGCAAATATTTATATGAATTTTTACAAAAATTATGTCAGATTTTACCTATTCTTGAAATGGATATTTTTGTTAAAACATTCATATTTATGCTATAGGATCTATACTATGGATGGTTTTAAGCATTGGACTTGCAAAAGTGACCAAAACGTGGTACCAGTCAGATAATAAACATTTAATTTTCGGGTGTCATTTTAATGAATACGTTGTATATTGTAAGCTACATTGGCTGGATTCTAGAATACCTACCACACTTGAAATAGCAATTTTGTTGTTGCAATGTTTTCTTTTAGCTAAAATATGATGAAGGATTAAAAAAATTCGGGCGCAGAAGTAAATATTTATATGATTTTTTACAAAAATAAAGCCAGATTTTACATATTCTTGATTTTATTTTTTTTATTTATTAATATTTATTCTTGCCAAGTGGCTTAGAATCTACAGAAATAACATGTACATTTTTATTCTACATTGTGTGTGTGTAATACATTTGTGCTACTGTTCTGTTCTTAATGATTTCACTTCTCTCCTGATCCTAGATCGTCTAACAGCTCCAATTCCCCTCTATCTTCTCTTTTTACTTCTCTGCAATATTCCCTTAAATGCTTGAGTGTTTCATCTTCTCTGCTACATAATCTGCACCCCCTTTCTTCCTTTGGTAACCAATACTGATTGTCTCTTTCTTCGTTACCGCATCTGAATCTGGCTATCATTTTTATGTTTTTCTTTGGGTATCTCTGTTGTTTGTATCTGTTTGTACCTTTTATTGTAATTGGATTGATTTATTCTGGTCTGTTGTTCCTGCTTCTATATATCCCAATCTCGTTGTTGTACGGCGAGGATCACACTTTCTTCATTTATTCGATTCCTCTCTATTTGCATTTCCGAGTATCCATTCCTTTCGTAATATACCTTTCTTGTGTGTCCCCATCTTGTTAATTTGTTTTTGTCGTCCTCTCCCTTCCTTATAACTTTCCATCATTCTTTCAGTATTGAATTCTCTGAGTTTCTAACTCCTTCTTCGTATTTCACTGCTCTCTTTCCTGTTTTCACTCGAAGTTTTGCCACTTTCATTTCTTTCAGTACTATATATTCTGGTGTACATTTGTCGAGGCCCAGGATCCATTTTATGTAGCGTACTTGTACATCTTCTATTAGTTTGTGCTCTGTCCATCCAAAAATTTCCGCCCCATAAATTAGAATACTTTTTACTATTGCTTCGAACATCATCCATCTTATTCGCATATTCGTCTTGAACTTCCTTTCGCCTATACCCCATATTTGTTTCATGGCCACAATTGCCTTCCTTTTCTGGTAGTGTTTTGTGGCTTGGTTATTCCTCTGGAATGTATATCCCAAATATCTGAATTCTTTTACCTCTTCGATACTTTCATTTTTCCACTTCCATACTTCAGAGGTTTCTCTACCTCCACCTTTTTTGAATTTCATAATTTTTGGTTTTTGCGCGTTGAGATTCATATCTTTTCTTCTTAAATACAGTTCAAGTCTTTTCAGCATTGCTTTCATTCCAGGTGGATCTTTCGCGACTATGACAATGTCATCCGCGTACGCTAGAGACCATATTTTCTTTCTTCCTATTACAATGCCGCCTGTTTGCTCTTTGCTGAGGAATTCTTCTATATCCGCTATATATAGTGAAAATAAAGTTGGGCTTAATGGACATCCTTGCCTTAATCCTTTTTCTGTCCAGATCTCCTCTGTGGTTCTATCCTTTACTTTTATCACCGATATAGTTTCTCTATAGATGTTCTCTAAGTTCGCTAACAATTGTTTATCTATATTCATATTTGTTAAAGTTTTAAACAGGTGATCTCTATTTACATTATCGAACGCTGCTCTCAGATCTGCAAACAATGCGTATAACTTTCCCTTATCTTTGCGGATCTCGTTTTCAATCATTTGATTAAGTATATAAATATTGTCTGTTGTTCTTCTTGTTTTCCGAAAACCTGCCTGGTTTTCTGGTATGAGATTTTTTACTGTTATTTCTTCCTCCAATTTTTCTAGTACAATCATCGCATAGATCTTGAACGCTGTATCTAGTAATGTTATTCCTCTATAATTTTCTACTTTGTCTATGTCTCCGTTTTTATGAATCGGTTGTATAATTCCTTTTCTCCATCTAGTAGATATTTTTGCGGTCCGCCATACTTTGTTAATAATACTTGTTAATATTTTTAGTAAGTTCTCATCTGCATATATCCAGGCTTCATTTGTGATTTCGTCTTCTCCTGCCGCTTTTCGTTTTTTTAGTTTACTAATTTGCACTTTAACTCCTTCTAGTGTTATCTCTTCTACATCTCCACATATTTTCGGTTTATTTTCTTCTCTTCTTAGTATCTTGGTATTTTTCCCATCTAAAAGTGTGCAGAAATGGACTTTCCATTCCTCTTCGGATATTTGTTTTGATATCTCTTGTTTATTTTTCTTCTCTTTACTAATAAAACTGCATGCCTCCGTCTCTGTCTTTATTCTCTGCAGCTGTTCCTCAATTTCTTTCTTTTTGTTTTCCTTTAGTTTTATACACAATTCTTTATATTCTTTTAATTCATTTTTCAGTGATTATCCCATCTTTCCATTGCTTACGTTTCTTTCTCATTTTTCGTTTTTTTTTTCCAAACAGCTACTATTCCACCAATCATTTCTGTTTGTGTTTCTTGAGTTCAGTCTTATTTCTTTTTTGCGTGTGGCTTCATTTATTTTACTTATGAGCTCGTTTACTTGTTCCTCCACATTACTCTCTTTTACTGCTATCTCTCTGGTTTTTATGTTGTAATTTTCTATGTCTTCTTTTTCCCATACCGCTTTTCGAATGATTACTGGATCATCTTCTTTTACTATTATACTATTTTCTAGTTCTAAGCTTAATAGTTGATGGTCGGATTCTACTGTATTAATTACTTTCATGTGTCTAATTTTACCCCAACTCTCTTGATTTGCTATTATATAGTCAATTACTGTCTTTTCCCCTCTTTTACCTATGTATGTGAAGTCACCCACCTCGTCTCCTTTTATGTTTCCATTTAGAATAGTCCAATCTCTGTTTCCACATTCATCAATTAAAGCTTTCCCATATTTGTTTATTATTTTGTCCTTTGTGCTTCTTTTCTCTTGTCTTCCTGTTTTGGAATTCCATAGCCCTCCTTCCTCGCCTATTCTAGCATTGAAATCCCCTCCTATAATTAACTTATTTTCATTAGTATCTTCTATTTTCTCCCTTATTTCTGCAAGAATTTCGTTTATTCTATTGTCATTATATACCGTGAGTATTCTCCATGTCTCGTTGTCAATTTTAATTTTTCTTTCCATAATGTTTTCATTGAAAATGGTTTCTTTTGCTTCTTGAATGTGTTTCTTGATACCTGTTACCATTCCTCCCTTTGCTCTTCCCTTTTTATTTAGTCTCTTTGCGTATTTAATTTTCCATGTGAAATCAATGGGCATTTTATTTTTCCACTTATTCCAATCTTTTTCCTCTAACCAAATTTCTGTTAACCCTACTATATCATATTTATTTATTATATCCCAAAAATCTTTATCTTTACTTTTTATTCCCGCTATATTCCAAAAGCCTATTTGTATGTTAACTACTTCTTTATTATTCCTATTTATTAGTTTTTTGAACTTTTAATTAAGCTTTTTTGTTCTTCATTCCATTCATACTAATCTCTACCGATTTTTAATTTTCTGTATCCTATCTTTACTATATTTTTTAGCTCTTTTTCTTCTTTAGCTCTTTTTGAGATTTCATTTTGAATTATCCTTTCTTTATACGTCATTTCGTGATCTATGTAAATATTGGTGCCTCTCAGTTTATTTTTGTTACTCATCACTAGCTTCTTGTCCTCCCATGAATTTACAGTCGCTACTATATTCTTGATGAATATGTTGTATATTCTAAGCTACATGGGCTTGATTGTAGAATACCTACGACACTTGAAATAGCAATTTCCTTGTTGCAATGTTTTCTTTTAGCTAAAATATGATGAAGAATTATAAAATTCGATCGCGGAAGCAAGTATTTATAAGATTTTTTACAAAAATAAAGTCAGATTTTACATATTCCTCAAATGGATATTTTTGTTAAAACATTCATATTCATGCTTTAGGATTTATACTATGGATAATTTTAACATTGGACATGCAAAAATGAGCAAAACGTGGTACTAATCAGATAATAAACATTCAATTTTCGGGTGTCATTTTAATGAATGCGTTGTAAATTGTAAGCTACATGGGCTGGATTCTAGCATACCTACCACACTTGAAATAGCAATTTTGTTGTTGCAATGTTTTCTTTTAGCTAAAATATGATGAAGGATTATAAAATTCGGTCGCAGAAGCAAATATTTATATGATTTTTTACGAAAATAAAGTCACATTTTACCTATTCTTGACGAATACGTTGTATAAGACAAGGACCACGAGAAGAAGATAGATCAATAATAGACTATATACTTGTGGAAAACAAAAAGAGAAATTTAGTAGAGAATTGCAGAGTGAGGCATGGTCCAGAAATCTTCAGCGATCACTTTCTCGTACAAGATGAGAACACTAAAACTGAAGAAACAAGGATAATAGAATATGAGACAATAAAAACATACAAACTTAGAGATATAATAACAGCGACAAAATATGCACAAGAAATAAATAGATTAACTGACATAGAGAAAATTAACTATAAGGACAAGGATATAGAAGAAACATAGAATATTTTTAAAAATATAATAACACAAGCAGCAAAGAATATATGTGGAAGTAGTAAAAAGAAAGCTAATAAAAGAATGAGGCAATAAAAGAGGAAGTAAAAAAGAAAAAGAAAATATCTTAGTAATAGAACAAATGAAAACTATGACCAATACAAACAACAAAGACGGAAGGTTAAAGAATTAGTAGCACAAGCGAAAGAAAAAAGCTGGGCACAATTTGGAAAACAAATGGAAGACAACAGTAAAGAAAGTCAAAAATTATTTTATAAAACACTGAAATCATTAAGAAATGAGAAGAGGAAACTAGCAAATACAGTCAAATCCAAAGAAGGTACAATATTAACGGAAGAACAAAATATCATGAACAGATGGAAGCAATATTTCCAAGAGCTATTATTCACAGATGAAGATAATCAGATAGAACCTGTTGAAGAAATTCTAACAGACCAGGTAGAAAATGTGAATGAAGACGAAACGCAGGAAATACAAATAGAAGAAGTAAAAGAAGCACTACGAATACTTAAAAATGGTAAAGCAGCAGGGCATGACAAAATTACGCTAGAAATGTTAAAGTACATGAGGGAAAAGGGCATAGAAACATTGTTAACAATTTTCAACAAAATTTGGAATGGAGATAAAATACCAAACGATTGGGAATTAGCAATAATTGTGCTGATACACAAGAAAGGAGACACTAAAGAATGCAACAACTACATAGGCATATCGTTATTGTGTACGACACTGAAAGTATTTGAAAGAGTATTAGAAAAAAGATTAAGAAACAAAATAAAATCAACAATGTTCGAAGTACAAAGTGGATTTAGGAAAGGACGCAGTAGCCAAGACCATATATTCACAGATAAGGACTTAATACATAAGACTAAGATCACTAACACAAAAACATACATGACATTCATAGATTTAGAAAAAGCGTTTGACAGAGTACAAAGAGAGATAATGTAGAAAATCTTAAAAAGAAAAAGTATAAGCACCAATCTTCTAAATGCTATAAAAGGACTGTATAACAAAAACACGAACTACGTAATTAGCCAAAATAGGAAAAGCGACCTCTTCGAATCAAAGAACGGTTTGAGACAAGGAGGAGTAATGAGCCCAGTCTTATTTACGATATTTATGGATGAGATAATAAAGGAGCGCGATCAAAAATTCAATAAGATACATGTAGGGTATAGAAATCTACTACCAGTAAAAATATCAATATGTGCTTACGTAGATGACGTAGTAATTAGAGCAAACAGCAAGGAAAAAATGCAACAAAATGTTAACACCTGGAACGAAATTATAAAGAAATACAATATGAAAATAAATGCGACTGAAACCAAAATAATGGTAATCTCTAACGAACCAACAACTGCTAATATAACAGTAAATAGTGAAACAATAGAACAAGTTAACAAATTCCAATATTAAGGCATAACAATAGATTGGCAATTAGTAACGGCACACAAGATGCTGACATAAACGAAAGAATAATTAAAACGACAAAAATATATCACGCAATGAAACATAATTTTATAGGAAAAAAAGAAATAAGCAATAAAACAAAAATGACGGTATTTAACACAATATATAGAGCAATAATGACGTATGGGTGTGAATAATGGATATTGTCAAATAGAACGAAAAGTAAAATACAGGCGATAGAGATGAAATATCTAAGAAGAGTTAAAGGAGTAACAATGTTAGATAGAGTAAGGAATGAAGCCATCAGGGAAGAACTGCACTGCAAACAAATACTAGATTTCATAGAAACAAGACAACTAGCCTGGTGGGGACACATGATACGAATGAACGAAAGTAGACCGGTACGCCAAGTGTGGATGACCAACGTTACACCGAAAAGGGGAAGGGGAAGACCAAAGGACACATGGAATAACGTAATAAAGAAGATACTGACGAAAAGAAACATCCCGATGCAAGAAGCAAGAAGAATCGCAAAGGACAAGAAACAATGGGCAAAATTAGTGCACATGTGAAATTACTGGACATTAAATTATGTAAATTAAATAAAGATTAAGTGAAAATGTATACATTTTACACCAGAGGGTAGAAGGATGACTGACTATATATATATATATATATATATATATATATATATATATATATATATATATATATACATTGGCTGGTTTCTAAAATACCTACCACACTTGAAATAGCAATTTTCTTGTTGCAATGTTTTCTTATAGCAAAATTATGATAAAGAAATATAAATTTCGGGCGCGGAAGCAAATATTTATATGATTTTATACAAAAATAAGGTCAGATTTTATCTATTCTTGACAAATACGTTGTATATTGTAAGCTACATGATCTGGATTTTAAGAACACCAACCACACTTGAAATAGCAATTTTCTGGTTGCAATGTTTTTTTCGCCTAAAATATGATAAAGAATTATAAAATTTGGGAGCGGAAGCAAATATTTATATGATTTTTTACAAAAATTAAGTTAGATTTTACCTATTCTTGAAATGGATATTTTTGTTAAAACATTCATATTCATGCTTTAGGATACATACTATGGATAGTTTTAAGCATTGGACATGCAAAAGTGACTAAAACGTGGTACCAATTAGATAATAAACATTCAATTTTCGGGTGTCATTTTAATGAATACGTTGTATATTGTAAACTACTTGGGCTGGATTCTAGAATACTTACTACACTTGAAATAGCAATTTTCTTGTTGCAATGTTTTCTTTTCGCTAAAATATGATGAAGAATTATAAAATTCTGGCGCGGAAGCAAATATTTATATGTTTTTTTACAAAAAGTAAGTCAGATTTTACCTATTCTTGAAATTTTAAGCATTAGACATTAGTTAAAAGAAAACATTGAAACAAGAACGTTGATATTACAATTGTGGTAGGTATTCTAGAATCCAGCCCATGTAACTTACAATATACAAAATATTCATTAAAATGACACCTGAAAAAAGACTGTTTGTTATCTGATTGGTACCACGTTTTAGTCACTTATGCATTGGACATGCATAAGTGACCAAAACCATCCATAGTATAGATCTTTAAGCATTAATATGAATGTTTAACCAAAAATATTTCAAGAATAGGTAAAATCTGACTTTATTTTTGTAAATGACACCCGAAAGTTGAATGTTTATTATATAATTGGTACCACGTTTTGATCACATTTGCATGTCCAATGCTTAAAACCATCAATAGTATAGATCCTAAAGCATGAATATGAATGTTTTAAGAAAAATATCTATTTCAAAAATAGGTAAAAATCTGACATTATATTTGTAAAAAATCATATAAATATTTGCTTCCGCGCCCGAATTTTATAATTCTTCATCATATTTTAGCTAAAAGAAAACATTGCAACAAGAAAATTCATATTTCAAGTGTGGTAGATATTCTAGAATACAGCCCATGTAGCTTACAATATACAAAGTATTCATCAAGAATAGTTAAATCTGACTTTATTCTTGTAAAAAATCATATAAATATTTGCTTCCGCGCCCGAATTTTATAATTTTTCATCATATTTTAGCTAAAAGAAAACATTGCAACAAGATAATTGCTATTTCAAGTGTGGTAGGTATTCTAGAATCCAGCCCAGGTAGCTTACAATATACAACGTATTCATTAAAATGACACCCGAAAATTTAATGTTTATTATCTGATTGGTACCACGTTTTGGTCACTTTTGCATGTCCAATGCTTAAAACCATCCATAGTATAGATCTTAAAGCATGTTTATGAATGTTTTAACAAAAATATCCATTTCAAGAATAGGTAAAACCTGACTTTATTTTTGTAAATAATCATATAAATATTTGCTTCCGCGCCCGAATTTTATAATTCTTCATCATATTTCAGCTAAAAGAAAACACTGCAATAAGAAACATGCTATTTCAAGGGTGGTAGTTATTCTAGAATCCACCTAATGTAGCCTAGAATATACAACGTATTCATCAAGAATAGGTAAAATCTGACTTTAATTTTGTAAAAAATCATATAAATATTTGCTTCCGCGCTCGAATTTTATAATTTTTCATCTTATTTTAGCTAAAAGAAAACATTGCATCAAGAAAATTGCTATATCAAGTGTGGTAGGTATTCTAGAATCCAACCCATGTAGCTTACAATATACAACGTATTCATCAAGAATAGGTAAAATCTGACTTAATTTTTGTAAAACATCATATAAATATTTGCTTCCGCAACCGAATTTTATAATTCTTTACCATATTTTAGCTAATAGAAAGCATTGCAACAAGAAAATTGCTATTTCAAGTTTTGTAGGTATTGTAGAATCCAGCCCATTTAGCTTACAATATACAACGTATTCATTAAAATGACGCCCGAAAATTGAATGTTTCTTATCTGATTGGTAACAAGTTTTGGTTACTTTTGCATGTCTAATGCTTAAAATCATCCATAGTATAGATGCTAAAGCATGAATATGAATGTTTTAACAAAAATATCCGTTTCTAGAAGAGGTAAAATCTGACTTGATTTTTGTAATAAGCATATCAATATTTGCTTCCGCGCCCAAATTTTATATTTCTTCATCAGATTTTAGCTAAAAGAAAACATTGCAAAAAAAAAATTCCTATTTCAAGTGTGGTAGGTATTCTAGAATCCAGACCATGTGGCTTACAAAATACAACGTATTCAGTAAAACGACACCCGAAAATTAAATGTTTATTATCTGAATGGTTCCACGTTTTGGTCACTTTTGCATGTCCAATGCTTAAAACCATCCATAGTATAAATTCTAAAGCATGAATATGAATGTTTTAACAAAAATATCCATTTCAAGAATAGGTATAAACTGACTTTATTTTTGTAAAAAATTATATAAATATTCGCTTCCGCGCCCGAATTTTATAATTCTGTATCATATTTTAGATAAAAAAAAATATTTCATCAAGAAAATTGCTATTTCAAGTGTGGTAGGTATTCCAGAATCCAGCGCATGTAGCTTACAATATACAACGTATTCATTAAAATGACACCCGAAAATTGAATGTTTATTATCTGATTGGTACCACGTTTTGGTCACTTTTGCATGTCCAATGCTAAAATTGTCCATAGTATAGATCCTAAAGCATGAATATGAATGTTTTAACAAAAATATCTATTTCAAGAATTTGTAAAATTTGACTATTTCTGTAAAAAATCATATTAATATTTGCTTTCACGCCCGATTTTATGATTTTTCATTATATTTTAGCTAAAAGAAAACATTGTAATAAGAAAATTGCTATTTCAAGTGTGGTAGGCATACTAGAATCCAGCCCATGTAGCTTACAATATACAACGTATTCATTAAAATGACACCCGAAAATTAAATGTTTATTATTTGATTGGTACCACGTTTTGGTCACTTTTGCATGTCCAATGCTAAAATTGTCCATAGTATAGATCCTAAAGCATGAATATGAATGTTTTAACAAAAATATCAATTTCAAGAATTGGTAAAATCTGACTATTTTTGTAAAAAATCATGTAAATATTTGCTTCTGCGTCTGAATTTTATGATTCTTCATCATATTTTAGCTAAAAGAAAACATTGCAACAAGAAAATTTGTATTTCAAGTGTAGAAGGTATTCTAGAATCCAGCTCATGTAGCTTACAATATACAACGTATTCGTCAAGAAAAGGTAAAATCTGACTATATTTTTGTAAAAAATCATATAAATATTTGCTTCCGCGCTCGAATTTTATAATTTATATCATATTTTAGCTAAAAGAAAACATTGCAACAAGAAAATTTGTATTTCATGTGTGGTAGGTATTCTAGAATCCAGCCCATGTAGCTTACAATATACAACGTATTCATTAAAATGACACCCGATAATTGAATTTTTATTATCTGATTGGTACCACGTATTGGTCACTTTCGCATGTCCAATGCTTAAAACCATCCATAGTATAGATCCTGAAGCATGAATATGAATGTTTTAACAAAAATATCCATTTCAAGAATAGGTAAAATCTGACTTTATTTTTGTAAAAATTCATATAAATATTTGCTTTCGCGCCCGAATTTTATAATTCTTCATCCTATTTTAGCTAAAAGAAAACAATGCAACAAGAAAATTGCTATTTCAAGTGTGGTAGGTATACTAGAATCCAGCCCATGTAGCTTACAATATACAACGTATTCAATAAAATGACACCCGAAAATTGAATGTTTATTATCTGATTGGTACCACGTTTTGGTCACTTTTGCATGTCCAATGCTAAAATTGTCCATAGTATAGATCCTAAAGCATGAATATGAATGTTTTAACAAAAATATCTATTTCAAGAATTGGTAAAATTTGACTATTTTTGTAAAAATTCATATAAATTTTTGCTTCCGCGCCCGAATTTTATAATTCTTCATCATATTTTAGCTAAAAGAAAACATTGCCATAAGAAAATTTGTATTTCAAGTGTGGTAGGTATTCTAGAATCCAGCCCATGTAGCTTACAATGTACAACGTATTTATTAAAATGACACTCGAAAATTGAATGTTTATTATCTGATTGGTACCACGTTTTGGTCACTTTTGCATGTCCAATGCTTAAAACCATCCATAGTATAGATACTAAAACATGAATATTAATGTTTTAACTAAAATATCTATTTCACAAATAGGTAAAATCTGACTTAATTTTTGTAAAAAAGCATACAAATATTTGCTACCGCGCCCGAATTTTATAATGCCTTATCATATTGTTGCTAAAAGAAATCAATGCAACAAGGAAATTGCTATTTCAAGTGAGGTAGGTATTCTAGAATCAAGCCCATGTAGCTTACAATATACAACGGTAGGTAACAATAGGTAACATCTGACTTAGTTTTTGTAAAAAATCATATAAATATTTGCTTCCGCGCCCAAATTTTATAATTCTTTGTCATAGTTTAGCTAAAAAAAAACATTGCAACAAGAAAATTGCTATTTCAAGTGTGGTAGGTATTCTAGAATCCAGCCCATGTAGCTTAAAATATACAACGTATTCATCAAGAATAGGTAAAATCTGACTTAATTTTTGTAAAAAATCATATAAATATTTGCTTCCAAGCCCGAATTTTATAATTCTTCATCATATTTTAGCTAAAAGAAAACATTGCAACAAGAAAATTGCTATTACAAATGTGGTAGGTATTCTAGAATCCAGCCCAGGTAGCTTACAATATACAACGTATTCATTAAAATGACACCCGAAAATTGAATGTTTTTTATCTGATTGGTACCACGTTTTGGTCACTTTTGCATGTCTAATGCTTAAAACCATCCACAGTATAGATCCTAAACCATGAATATGAATGTTTTAACAAAAATATCCATTTCAAGAATAGGTAAAATCTGACTTTATTTTTGTAAAAAATCATATAAATATTTGCTTCTGCGCCCGAGTTTTATAATTCATCATCATATTTTAGCTAAAAGATAACATTGCAACAAGATAATTGCTATTTTAAGTGTGGTAGGTATTGTAGATTCCAGCTCATATAGCTTACACCATACAACGTATTCATAAAGAAAAGGTAAAATCCGACTTTATTTTTGTAAAAAATCATATAAATATTTGCTTCGGCGCCTGAATTTTATAATTCTTCGTCATATTTTAGCTAACATAAAACATTGCAACAAGAAAATTGCTATTTCAAGTGTGGTAGGTATTCTAGAATCCAGCCCATGTAGCTTACAATTTACAACGTATTCATTAAAATAACACCCAAAAATAAATGTTTATTAACTGATTGGTACTATGTTTTGGTCACTTTTACATGTCCAATGCTTAAAACCATACATAGTATAGATCCTAAAGCAAGAATATGAAGGTTTTAAACAAAAACATCTAATTCAAGAATAGGTAATATCTGACTTTATTTTTGTAAAAAATCATATAAATATTTGCTTCTGCGCCCGAATTTTAAATTCTTTATCATATTTTAGCTAAAAGAAAACATTGCAACAAGAAAATTGCAATTTTAAGTGCGGTAGGTATTCTAGATTTTAGCCCATTTAGCTTAAAATATACAACGTATTCACCAAAAATAGGTAAAATCTGAATTTATTTTTGTAAAAAATCATATAAATATTTCCTTCCGCAGCGGATTTTTATAAATCTTCATCATATTTTAGCTAAAAAAAAAACATTGCAACAAAAAATTGCTATTTCAAGTGTAGTAGGTATTCTAGAATCCAGCCCATGTAGCTCACAATATACAACGTATTCATAAAAATGACACCCGAAAATTGAATGTTTATTATCTGATTGGTTCCACGTTTTGGTCACTTTTGCATGTCCAATGCTAAAATTGTCCATAGTCCATCATATTTTACCTAAAGGAAAACATTGCAATATGAAGATTGCTATTTCAAGTGTGGTAGGTATACTAGAATCCAGCGCATGTAGCTTGCAATATACAACGTATTTATTAAAATGCCACCTGAAAATTGAATGTTTATTATCTGATTGGCACCACGTTTTAGTCACTTTTGCATGTCCAATGCTTAAAACCATCCATAGTATAGATCCTAAAGCATGATTATGCATGTTTTTACAAAAATATCCATTTCAAGAATAGGTAAACTCTGACTTGATTTTTGTAAAAAATTATATAAGTATTTGCTTCCGCGCCCGAATTTTATAATACTGCATCATATTTTAGATAAAAAAAAATATTTCATCAAGAAAATTGCTATTTCAAGTGTGGTAGGTATTCTAGAATCCAGCGCATGTAGCTTACAATATACAACGTATTCATTAGGAAAAGGTAAAATCTGACTTAATTTTTGTAAAAAATCATATAAATATTTGCTTTCGCGCCCGAATTTTATAATTCTTCATTATATTTTAGCTAAAAGAAAACAATGCAACAAGAAAATTGCTATTTCAAGTGTTGTAGGTATACTAGAATCCAGCCCATGTGGCTTACAATATACAACGTATTCATTAAAATGACACCCGAAAATTGAATGTTATATATCTGATTGGTACCACGTTTTGGTCACTTTTGCATGTCCAATGCTAAAATTGTCCATAGTATAGATCCTAAAGCATGAATATGAATGTTTTAACAAAAATATCTATTTCAAGAATTGGTAAAATTTGACTATTTTTGTAAAAAATCATATAAATATTTGCTTCCGCGCCCGAATATTATGATTCTTCATCATATTTTAGCTAAAAGAAAACATTGCAATAAGAAAATTGCTATTTCAAGTGTGGTAGGTTTACTAGAATCCAGCCCATGTAGCTTACAATATACAACGTATTCATTAAAATGACACCCGAAAATTAAATGTTTATTATTTGATTGGTACCACGTTTTGGTCACTTTTGCATGTCCAATGCTAAAATTGTCCATAATATAGATCCTAAAGCATGAATATGAATGTTTTAACAAAAATATCAATTTCAAGAATTGGTAAAATCTGACTATTTTTGTAAAAAATCATATAAATATTTGCTTCTGCGTCTGAATTTTATGATTCTTCATCATATTTTAGCTAAAAGAAAACACTGCAACAAGAATATTTCTATTTCAAGTGTAGTAGGTATTCTAGAATCCAGCTCATGTAGCTTACATTATACAACGTATTCATCAAGAAAAGGTAAAATCTGACTATATTTTTGTTAAAAATCATATAAATATTTGCTTCCGCGCTCGAATTTTATAATTTTTTATCATATTTTAGCTAAAAGAAAACATTGCAGCAAGAAAATTTGTATTTCAAGTGTGGTAGGTATTCTAGAATCCAGCCCATGTAGCTTACAATATACAATGTACTTATTAAAATGACACCCGAAAATTTAATGTTTATTATCTGATTGGTACCACATTTTGGTCACTTTTGCATGTCCAATGCTTAAAACCATCCATAATATAGATCCTAAAGCATGAATATGAATGTTTTAACAAAAATATCCATTTCACAAATAGGTAAAATCTAACTTAATTTTTGTAAAAAGCATACAAATATTTGCTACCGCGCCTGAATTTTATAATGCTTCATCATATTGTAGCTAAAAGAAAACAATGCAACAAGAACATTGCTATTTCAAGTGTGGTAGGTATTCTAGAATCCAGCTTATGTAGCTTACAATATACAACGTATTCATTAAAATGACACCCAAAAATTGAATGTTTATTATCTGATTGGTACCATGTTTTGGTCACTTTTACATGTCCAATGCTTAAAACCATCTATAGTATAGATCCTATAGCAAGAATATGAAGGTTTTAACAAAAATATCCAATTCAAGAATAGGTAAAATCTGACTTTATTTTTGTAAAAATTCAAGTAAATATTTGCTTCCGCGCCCGAATTTTATAATTCATCACCATATTTTAGCTAAAAGAAAACATTGCAACAAGAAAATTGCTATTTCAAGTGTGGTAGGTATTCTTGAATCCACCCCATGTAGCTTACAATATACAACGTATTCATTAAAACGACACCCGAAAATTGAATGTTTATTATCTGATTGGTACCACGTTTTGGTCACTTTTACATGTCTAATGCTTAAAACCATCCATAGTATATATCCTAAAGCATGAATATGAACATTTTAACAAAAATATCCAATTTAGGAATTGGTAATATCTGACTTTATTTTTGTAAAAAATCATATTAATATTTGCTTCCGGTCACGAATTTTATAATTCTTTATCATATTATAGCTAAAAGAACACATTGCAACAAGAAAATTGCTATTTCAAGTGTGGTAGGTATTCTAGAATCCAGCCCATGTAGCCTACAATATGTTGATTTTAGTTTTAGTTGGGTTTTAACACAACACAATTTGATATAGTTTGCATTTATTGCATTCACCAAATTACAAAGGACAAAATAAAACGTTTTTATCAACCAGTCTGCACAACCTTATAACCTAAAACTTTTTCTTCTGACAGATCAAACAGTGACATTTTGTTATTACCAACCTATTTTTAAATTCTGACATTTGAATTTTATTTCAACATCCTCTCTTAATAACAATATGTTTCACTGTTAATTGAGCTGTCATTTTACACATAAATATATTCAAAAAAAAAAAATCATTTTAAATTTTAAACAATAATATTCTCCTTAAACATTACTTACAAGATTCATTTTTTTAACAACATGTTCCTAGATTTTTCAAATTTTATTGACAAAAGTGGCTTAGTGAAAATATCAGCCAACTGTTCTTCTGAAGGACAATATTTAACACTAAACAAACCCTCATTTAACTGTTCACTTATAAAGTGATATCTTACGTCTATATGTTTACTTTTTCTGTTCATTTGACCAGACTTTATAAGTTTAATTGCACTTTGATTGTCTACGTTCAGTATCACAGACACTTGTTTATCAGTCAATTCTTCTATTAGTGTTTTTAAGTATTTAATTTCTTTACAACATTCAGCAGCAGCGATATACTCTGCTTCAGTTGCAGATAACGCGACAATACTCTGTTTGCGTGAGCACCACGAAATTGGGCCACCTGCAAAAATATTACGTACCCGGTAGTACTTTTCCTGTCTTTCTCATCACCTGCATAGTCTGAATCGCAGAATGCTTCCAATTCTATTGAATTGTCTTTATTTCTTGATGAAGAATATTGGATTCCCATCTTCTGAGTTGCTTTCAGGTATCTCAGTGTTCTTTTTACATTTTGTACATCGTGATTCATTGGATTTTCCATAGATCGGCTTTCAAAATTTACACAATATGCCATATCTGGTCTAGTTTTACACGATATGTACAATAAGCTTCCTATAGCTTCTCTGTATGGAAATGTTGGTTTTTCTTCCCTTTCTTCCTTTCTATTTTTATTTTCTGGTGTTATAGGGGTTGGCTTATCTTTACATTCTTCTGGTATGTTGAATCTGTCAAGTATTTGTTTTGCGTATTTTGCTTGAGATAAAAACAGACCATCTTTTGTTCTTGTTATTTCCATTCCTAAATAAACGTCAGGTTTGTCTATGATTGATATTTCAAATTCTTTTGCTAATTTATGCAGTAGTTAATTCATCTTCGAGATTTCTTCTCCTATTAGAATTCCATCATCTACATGTATGGCGAGATACAAACTATTTTTATCATCTCTGAATATGCACTGATCAGATTTAAGTTGTATCATACCTTCATTCTTCAAGAATGTTGTTAATCGTTTATTCCACATTAAAGGAGCTTGTTTTAAGCCGTACAGTGCCTTTCTTAAAACACATATTTTGTTTTTCTCTTTATATCCTTCAGGTACCTTCATAAAGATTTCTTCCTCCAACTGACCATGCAAAAACGCTGTTTTTACATAAAAAAATTTTATGTGCAGATTATTTTGTGCTGCTATAGCGAACAGAATTCTTAATGAGCTACTTTCCACGACAGGACTGAAAATTTCTTTAAAATCTATATTTCCATGTTTCTGTTGACAACCTCTTACAACCAGTCTGGCTTTATATCTGCCATCCTCTTTAATTTTAAATATCCATCTGCTTGTTAGTATTTCTTTTCCTGTTGCAACTTCTGGTGCTACGTATAACACAATGCTGTGTGTAATGGTAGCCCCTACGCATCCAAGGTGGTCAGGAATGCGGCCGCCAGCTTTTAGACAGTGGAGAAGGGGTGGTTCCCTTTTAAAAGGCAACGACTAAGATGAAAATGGAAATGAAGGGCGCCACGTAGTTGTAAATAACAAATGACACACAACTACGAAAGTGTCTCAAGACGTAACAGCAAATGATCAGTAGGGTGGGAGATCGTTGTATAAAACAGTAAGCGTAGAGTCAGATAGCCAATATATTGAATATATAAGAAAAATACAGTATGTTATAAAAATAGGTCAACACACGCGAGGGGTTATCGAAAATAAGAAAACTAAAGAATAAACTAGCCTCCGTATAGGGGTTCGGCGTACCGGGCGGAATAGGAACTCGCGTTAAGCAACGTACGGACAATGAATGGCGCAACAAAATTGGGGCACTTCGTCGGTTGGTATACCAAACGGTCTAGGCGCATGCGCAGGTGACAAATAAGAAATAACTAACAGACAAGATCCTAATTCTCCTAGCGCGTTACAAACCCTATAAGGGAGTTGAGAAACACTAAAGTGATATAATCACTCGCATGAGCTTTCCAGAACAATAAATTCAATAAACAGTAAACAAATAAATACTATAAAGTACACAGAGGCAATAATCACTCAGGAAATACTAACAATATATATAAAAATTCAATAAACGAAGGGCAATTCTAAATAAACTGCGAAAATAATCACTTGTAAAAATACTAACAAAATAGATAAATTCAATAAACAATGGATAATACTAAATAAACTGTGAAAATAATCACTTGCAAAAAAAATACTAACAAGATAGATAAATTCAATAAACAATGGATAATACTAGATAAATCACTTGTAAAATGATGAAAATAAATAAATGTAATAAACAATAAAATGGGAATAAGGCTTATCTGGCTCTTCCGGTGGTGTATGGCGTGGCACGCAGCACAAGATGGCGGTTCTGGTTCGCACGACGGTCTCAGATCTCTCGAAATCCTGACGGAATTTCCTGCCTGTCCTAGATGTTCTCGAATACGAACAGCAATAATATCGTCGAAAGTTCCCAGAATCGAGGAAAACGATGACTGGTATACGTGTCCGAATAAGATATTCACGTATTTAATGGACGAAATACGAATATGATAAAAAGAATGAAACAAAAAGAACCTGAAAGAACGTTGTTAATAACCAACTTCACAACTTGTGGCTTGGGCACGCCACTGGAATAGTGTAGAGAGAGACTTTGCGAATTTAATAATAAGATCAAACATTTCAAAATAAAGTTAAAGATAACCATTAGTTTCCTGATAACCATGAAGTAAAAAAAAAAGGAATTAACAACCATGTGGCTCACCTTAGTTGGCGTGCGGTTCTGTAGAGTGGTTCACGTGCTAATGCCGTATAAAATCCGAGTTTAACTCGCAGGAACTATATCCCAACAGTCTCGATCTATCAAATATCCGGAACAGGTCCGTGGAATTGAAGTCAATAAAATCCAAATTCTTCAATCACCTTCCGATAGATCTGACCACGGCAAAAGATTCGGAACAAATGTCTAACGGTCTGAAACCGACGCGTTTCGTATCAACACGCTTGTTACTTAGCCTTCACAGGCAAGTTGAAGAACAGAATTCCCGGATTACCTCCATGGCAGATGGGTTGCTAACATTTACCGTCACTGAATTATTTTGAACCGTAACAACTCCTCCCTCACCACACCAGGAAATTTTCCCAAAATTTCCGATAAGCCGAAAAGAACTACGAAAGAAACAATAAACAAAATAGCCAGAATCCAAAATCACTACACAAAACCAAGTTCAAACCTCATTGTCTAAATCGTCATTAATATCAGGGGGATCGGGATGAGGTTTTAAATGTCGAGTATTCCAAGTGCCTTGAAGGACAGTGCCGTTTAAGTCTTTTAACTCGTAAGTTTCTGACGATACCTTGCGATAAACTCGAAAAGGTCCAACAAATTTTTCCGCCAACTTAGCCGAATAATGCTTTGACGCGTCTGAAAGGACAAAATTTTTCCTCCAGACCAGCTGGTTAGGCATAAACGTAATCTCCCGACGACGAAGATCATACCGAGCCTTCGACTTCACATACGCCTTCTGCAGCTTACTAGAAACCTCCCTATAAAGCTTGGGAAAGTTAGACGCTCTTTCCACTACCCGATCCTTATCAAAACCACTAACAACTTCTCCAGTGTCACCACTTTCATCAGCATTCCTAATCAAGATAGCTTCCCGCCCAAAATTAATGAAATATGGACTTAGTCCAGTGATGTCGTGCTTAGCAGTACGCAGGGCACAGGATACCTTAGGGAGAAGCTTGTCCCAGTCGCGTTGGTTATCTGAAATAAAGGAGATTAACATGGTCTTTAGCACGCGGTTAACACGTTCGGCCGGATTGGCTTGCGGGTGATACAACGAAGTGAATGAACGATTGACACCGTAAGACGACAGAAGCTGAATATACTCCCGAGAGCGATACTGCACCCCATTATCCGAAATTATCTTGCGAGGAACTCCAAACATTAGGAATACATCGTTCTCTAAATGCCGAACAACGTTTTTGGCCGTAGGCTTCCGCAGCGGGAAAAATAGCGAGAATTTGCTAAAGCAATCTGCCACTACCAAAATATACGAATACCCTTGCCGTGACGTCGGCAAAGGCCCAACCAAATCTGTACAGATTACCTCCCAAGGACGTGATATCTGGGAATGCCCTCCCATTTTCCCTGCAGGAGCTTTTTGTTCGGGTTTAGATTTTAAACAGACGGTGCAACGCCGTACGTACCTGCCGACATCTGTTCTCATTTTCGGCCAAGTATATTTCTGAAGGAGCCGATAATACGTTTTATATACCCCCAAATGCCCGCTCGTTGGCTCGTCGTGACACTGTCTAAGTAGATCACTTCTTCTTTCTTTTGGAACAACCTCCTTCCACTCGTCTCCCTCATCCGCTAGACCAACGTATTCGGGTTTAACAAACTTAAATAAACGACCCTCGTTAACTCGATAGTTCGGAAACAATAACGGATTTTCCCCGACCAGCTTACACATCTTGGTGTACCACTTATCAGTGCTAACCTTTACCTCCACAGTGTCTAAGACCGGTACCGAACGTGATAAAGCATCGGGCACTACGTGGTCTTTACCTTTGCGGTGTACTATATCGAAACTATATTGTTGTAAACGCACTGCCCAACGCGCTAATCTGCCAGATGGATTCTGTAAGTCTCTCAGCCACAATAAAGAGTAATGATCCGTAATTACGGTGAAATGCGAGCCCTCCATATATGGTCGCAACTTCTCTATCGCCCACAATAGTGCAAGGAGCTCCTTCTCGGTAGTTGAGAATTTTCGCTCCTGTTTAGAGAGCGAGCTACTGAGGTAACAAATCACCTGCTCACCTGACTCGTGCTTTTGAGTTAGTACGGCACCTATTCCAAAATCGGAGGCATCCGTTTGCACGCAGAATTCTTTTTCGAAATCAGGACAAGACAAAATCGGGGCAGACACTAAATGATTTTTAATTGATATCCACGCACTCTCGCAACTCTCGTCCCAACTAAATCGCGCATTTTTACGCAATAAACTCGTAAGTGGAGCAACCAAGGTCGAGAATTGTGGTACAAAGCGCCGGTACCAGGACGCCATCCCTAGTAAACGTCGTACTTCAGACACGGTCGTCGGTTTCGGAATATCGAGAATAGCGCGCACCTTCTCCGGATCGACATGGAGACCACGCTTATCGACAACATATCCCAGATATCGCAACTCGTCGCGGCAAAACTGACACTTCTCTTGACTAACAGTTAATCCAGCGGTCCGTAAACGAGTCAACACTTCCCTAAGTATCTCCATGTGTTTCTCAAAAGAATTCGCCACTATCACGATGTCATCGAGATATACGAAGACATGTGGTTCCAAGTCCAACCCAATAACCCTGTCAATGAAACGTTGCCAGGTTGCCGGGGCATTGTGCAGACCAAACGGCATCCTGCGAAAGTGAAATAACCCACGGTTAGGTACCGTAAACGCGGTCATAGGCCGTGAAGCCTCAGCAACGGGGATCTGCCAATAAGCTGATTTAATGTCTAGCGACGTTAAGAACCTAGCATCGCGCAGCTTGTCCAGAGTATGCGACACTGACGGAAGAGGATACGCGTCTCGCCTCGTGACCTTGTTAAGTTTACGGTAGTCCACACAGAAGCGGTATGACCCATCCTTTTTTGGCACCAATAAGATCGGCGAGGCCCAAGGGCTATCTGAACGTTCCACAATACCCTGAGCCAACATGTTATCGAGTTCTTTGTTTACATGTTTCTGAACCGCGGGAGAGATCGGGTAGTATCGCTGTTTGATCGGCGCACTATCTGTCTCTATGCGGTGTTCTACAGAGTTCGCACACCCAAGCGCAGTATCGGTGGTTGGACACAGCTCATCCACCAATTTTCCCAAGGCTTCTTCCTGGGCCGTCGTCAGATTGGAACGGGCCGTGATTGCATCTAGCGAAGTTAGCGGTTCGCTTGAGAAGTGCCATTCTTTTTTTCTCAAATCCGGCACGATGCCCATGACTCGCCAAAAATCAGCCCCTAATATTAACTGGTGTGGTAACTCCGGAACGACCAAAACGTCTATTAATTTTATCTTGCCCTGCAACCTAATCGGAACTGAAACAACCCCGAGACTTGTACAACGTTGCCCATTCGCGACGGTACAACTTGTCACGACTTTACGCATCGGCAAATTTAAATCCTTTAAAATATCCCATCCCATTTTACCCACAATGGTACGCGAAGCACCCGAATCTAACAACCCTAACATAACTTGTTCAAAAATATGAACTTCCAAATATGGCCGTTCGTCTCCCTGAGCATGAGCCATAATAAAATCGAGAAGTATTTTATTTGCATCAGGTAAACGCGACTGACACTGCGGACGGCCACCCCCAGTATCTACTTTCCGTTTCCCGGACGGCACGAAGGACAACTGTGTACTGTTACATCCGGTTTACCGCAGCGGTAACAATGAATATTCTTCGGTTCCCTACAACTGTGCGCAAGGTGTCCAATACGACCACAATTCCAACAGGAACTTGGCGGCCTGGCAATGCGTGGGCTCTCGTTATCAGAGTTCGGAGGCGGACAATCTACCGTCGCTACACGACAATCAGACCTCCCGCGTCGGTACGCTAAATCAGGCTCAAGAGATTTATGAACCGGTAGAGGTGATGGGAAGTATTGAGTCCGAATCTTAATATCTTCAAGCTGTCGACACATGTCGTCCAGCAAGTCCACCGAACTTATTTGTGCGAGACCTAAACCTTGTTGCATGTAGGGCAACAAGTTACGGCGAATGTGTTTAACCCGATCGATTTCCGGTGGCTTTTGACTTAAACAAGCCTTCCATGTTGGCGATATAAATTGAAACTCTTTCGTCGGGGCCTTGTGGTCTGCGCCTAATCTCCTCCCATAAACTAAAATCATAGTCGACCGGCAGAAACGTAGCCTTCAATGACGAAACTAGGTCGTCCCAATCTCTAAAATTATGGCGCTTAGCCCTAAACCATGTCAATGCATCTCCGGTGAACAGTTCTACAGCAGACGAAAACAACTGAGATTTCGATACCCCACGCCCAGTACTCAACTCATCTACGCGCTCGAGGAAATTTGACAACCCAGGGCCACCACTATAGGTTAGGTTCCACTTGTGGATTCCATAATTATAATTAGGGTTTGGAGAATCGCGCACCGGTGAGCAAGGTGTCGTTAAGCCCAGTGAAATGGAATTGATGGCTTGAGCCAATCGCGCTTCAAAATCTAAAACGTCAGACCTTTGAGGACTAGACGCTGCCTCGGGACAAGCTTCCTTGTCAGGAACAACATCATCAACTGGGTTTCCTTCCCTTAGCGAGGTTTCATGTTCTTCCATAAGGAGAGCCGAAGCCTTAGCGGAAAACTTTAAGCACAATTGCCGAATATGATCCTCACAAGTTTTGGTTAGTTTATTCCGTGTCTCTGAATCGATTCCTTCCTCCGCTTTAATCCTACCGAGTCGTAACTTTACGTGGGTTAAACGAGTATTTAAACGTGCGTACTCACTTTGATATTTCTCACTATCAAACTTTTCTAACATCCCAGTTAATTCCGTCAATTTGCTGTCACAGATTTTAAGTTCCGTTTCTGCTGGACGAAATGGAGTGACATAACCAACAGTATCGCCCGAGCGTTCCGACCGGAAGCAATCGCGTAGCCTAGCACGCTTTTCAATAACCGTACCAGCTGGATTTACAAATTCCCACGTTTTATTCTTCTTTAATGATTGTTTTCCTCTTTTATGGCTTGTTTCCATTTTTCTTTATCTTCTCCGTTTATTGATTCGCTGTAAGTTAACAAAACTTCTTCATTTATTTCATAATCATCGAACTTTTGTGGTCTTTTTATTTTTCTTTTCGGTCTTAAATTATAAGCACCACGTCTCTGATCATTTTCGTCATCTTCTTGATCTGTATCTTGATCAGTCTCATTTTGATTTTTATTCCTTACTTCTTGGTTTTGGTTGCTTAAATCTTGGTTTATTTCTTCTAGGTTTTCTTCATTTTCTATTACTTTTATTTGAATATTTTGTTGCTCACCTTCTTTTTCCAGTTTTTCAAATACTACATCTTTTGACACAAAAATTTTTCTGGTATCTGGATCCCAAAGTCGATATCCATTCATTGAATACCCCACAAATATGCTTTTTCTACTTCGGCTATCTAATTTCTTCAATGGTCCTAAGATTTTGGCATACGTTGTACAACCAAAAATTTGTAATTTTGATAAATCCGGTTTTTTTGAAAACCATTTTTCTGCTGATGTTGTGTCGATTGTTACGGTAGGACTTCTATTTAACAAAAAGGCTGATGTTAACACTGCTTCTCCCCACATTTCTTTGTTTAATGTAGAGTCAAATAAAAGAGATCTGGCCTTTTCCATCAGAGTTCGGTTGATTCTTTCTGCAGTTCCATTTAACTGAGGCGAATGCGGTATTGTATATTCCATCACAATACCTTTCATTTTACACCAATTTTTTAGGCTATTACTTCTATACTCTCCTCCGTTATCACATCTGATTTTATGTACCTTTTGTTCAAAATGGCCTTCTACTTCATTCACATATTGTTTTAAGATTGTTTCTACTTCACTTTTATATCTTAATAAATATACCATACAAAAATGTGTGTAGTCATCCGTGAATGTGAGAAAATATTTCTTACCATCGTGGGTTTCTGGATCGATTGGTCCGCACACATCTGTGTGAATTATTTGGAGCGGTCGGGTAGCCCTGCTTCTTTCGGTTTTAAACGGTCCTCTCACTTGTTTTGCATGCATGCATACAGAACATATATTATTTTCTTTCCACATATTCTCATCTTGTGACATGCCAGTACACATAGTTGTTAGTTTCTTTAGATTGTTTAAACTTAAATGACCCATTTTTCTATGCCATTCATTTTGTTGTATTAGTAAGATTTCTTTTTCATTTCGTAAATTGACAACATACAATCCGTTTTCTGTTTTCTTACCTTCTAACACTGTAGTTTGTTCTTTTAATATTTTTACACTATCCTTAGCACTGATAGTAGATTTCTGGTTAGATCTGGAACGCAATACACCTTCTTCAATTCAACGTTGTCAACTGAACTGTTCCAACGCCTAACGCTGACATGGTTTGATTTTTCTTAGCTACTTTAATTTTATCATCACATGTTTTCATATCAGTTATTAAATGTTTTTTATTTATCATGTGACTTGACGAGCCACTGTCTGCAACAAAATCACAACTATTATTATTAGTCATTTGTGTTACGTGGTTTTCTGTCAAAAATGATGCCTTTGTTTCACTTTTATTTTTAGTTTTGTCTCTAAAATAGCAATTCTGGTCAACATGATTTGTTTTCTTACATATAGAACACCACTTTTTGTTTTTAAGATAACAGTCTTTTTCAACATGGTTTGTTTTCTTACATATAGTACATTTTCTTTTAAGACAATTATTTTTAACGTAACCTTTCTCATTACATGAAAAACACTTAACTACATTTTTACCCTTATATCTAGTTTCAGCATTAAAGGATACATTTTCTCCAGTATTTTCGTTTTCTGCTCTATCTGGCTTGAGTTTACTTTCTTCTCCTTGTAATCTCGCACACAAATTCTCCATAGTCTTATCTGCTTTGCTGACAGAGTCCCAAGCACTGCCAAAGTGCTTGTATTCTTCTGGTAGAACTGTCATGATTTTCGTCATGATCATTGTGTCATCAATGGATTGGTTTAGACTGTTTAGCTTGAAGGCTATATTTTGTATACGACTTATATTTTCCATCATGGTTTTAGTTGCATCAAAACGGAAATTGTAGAATTCTTGTAGTAAAAGACATTTTTGCTGATCTGTGTCTTTTTCGTATATATTCTTAAGTGTGTCGAACATGTCCTTGGAATTCTTACAGGTTAAAATGTGTGGAACAACTGATTTGTCCATTGTTGTTACAATATAATGTTGTGCTCTTGCATAATGTGTTTTCCATTTCTTTATTTTGTCAGTATCTTTACCTACTTCTTCCAATAACTCTGTGCCGTCTACGATTTCCATCAATTCTTTAGCTCGCATTAATATTTTTATTTGGAATGACCACATAGGATAAGAGTCTACATTTTTCAGTTTTTGTATATGTGAAATTTCATCTGCTTGCGACGCCATTTTTTTTCACACTGAATTTACACAGTTTATTTAATTTTTATTGCTTTTATTTTCGGTTTCAGGCTTACTGCCTGGGCCCATAACCTGTTGATTTTAGTTTTAGTTGGGTTTTAACACAACACAATTTGATATAGTTTGCATTTATTGCATTCATCAAATTACAAAGGACAAAATAAAACGTTTTTATCAACCAGTCTGCACAACCTCATAACCTAAAACTTTTTCTTCTGACAGATCAAACAGTGACATTTTGTTATTACCAACATATTTTTAAATTCTGACATTTAAATTTTATTTCAACACAATATACAACGTATTCATTAAAATGACACTCGAAAATTAATTCTTTATTATCAGATTGGTACCACGTTTTTGTCACTTTTGCATGTCTAATGCTTAAAACCATCCATAGTATAGATCTTAAAGCATGAATATGAATGTTTTAACAAAAATATCTATTTCAAGAATAGGTAAAATCTGACTTTATTTTTTTTAAAAATCCTATAAATATTTGCTTCCCCGCCCGAATTTTATAATTCTTTATCATATTATAGCTAAAATAAAACATTGCAACAAGAAAATTGCTATTTCAAGTGCGGTAGGTTTTCTAGAATACAGCCCATGTAGCTTGCAATACACAACGTATTCATCAAGAAAAGGTAAAATCTGACTTTATTTTTGTAAAAAATCATATAAATATTTGCTTTCGCGCCCGAATTTCATAATTCTTTAACATATTATAGCTAAAAGAAAACATTGCAACAAGAAAATTGCTATTTCAAGTGTGGTAGATATTCTAGAATCCAGCCCATGTAGCTTACAATATCCAACGTATTCATCAAGAATTGGTAAAATCTGACTTTATTTTTGTAAGAAATCATATAAATATTTGCTTCCGCGCCCGAATTTTATAATTCTTCATCATATTTTAGCTAAAAGAAAACATTTCAACAAGAAAATTGCTATTTCAAGTGTGGTAGATATTCTAGAATCCAGCCCATGTAGCTTACAATATACAATGTACTCATCGAAAAAAGGAAAAAGCTGACTTTATTTTTGTAAAAGATCATATAAATATCTCCTTCCGCGCCCGAATTTTATAATTCTTCATCATATTTTAGCTAAAAGAAAACATTGCAACAAGAAAATTGCTATTTTAAGTGTGGTAGGTATTCTAAAATCCAGTCCATGTAGCCTACAATATACAACGTATTCATTAAAATGACATCCGAAAATTGAATGTTTATTATCTGATTACAATAATAACAATATACAACGTATTCATCAAGAATAGGTAAAATCTGACTTTATTTTTGTAAAAACTGATATAAATATTTGCTTCCGCGCCCGAATTTTATAATTCTTCATCATATTTTAGCTAAGAGATAACATTGCATCTAGAAAATTGCTATTTCAAGTGTGGTAGGTTTTCCAGAATCCAGCCCATGTAGCTTACAATATACAATGTACTCATCGAAAAAAGGAAAAAGCTGACTTTATTTTTGTAAAAGATCATATAAATATCTCCTTCCGCGCCCGAATTTTATAATTCTTCATCATATTTTAGCTAAAAGAAAACATTGCAACAAGAAAATTGCTATTTTAAGTGTGGTAGGTATTCTAAAATCCAGTCCATGTAGCCTACAATATACAACGTATTCATTAAAATGACATCCGAAAATTGAATGTTTATTATCTGATTACAATAATAACAATATACAACGTATTCATCAAGAATAGGTAAAATCTGACTTTATTTTTGTAAAAACTGATATAAATATTTGCTTCCGCGCCCGAATTTTATAATTCTTCATCATATTTTAGCTAAGAGATAACATTGCATCTAGAAAATTGCTATTTCAAGTGTGGTAGGTTTTCCAGAATCCAGCCCATATAGTTTACAATATACAACGTATTCATTAAAATGACGCCCGAAAATTGAATGTTTATTATCTGATTGGTACCACGTTTTGGTAACTTTTGCATGTCCAATGCTTAAAACCATCCATAGTATAGATCCTAAAGCGTGAATATGAAGATTTTAATAAAAATATCCAATTCAAGAATAGGTAATATCTGACTTTATTTTTGTAAAAAATCATATAAATATTTGCTTCCGCTCCCGAATTTTATTATCCTTCATCATATTTTAGCTAAAAGAAAACATTGCAACAAGAAAATTGCTATTTCAAGTGTGGTAGGTATTCTAGAATCCAGCCCATGTAACTTACAATATACAACGTATTCATCAAGAAAAGGTAAAAGCTGACTTTATTTTTGTAAAAGATCATATAAATATTTGCTTCCGCGCCCGAATTTTATAATTCTTTATCATATTTTAGCTAAAAGAAACATTACAACAAGAAAATTTCTATTTCAAGTGTGGTAGATATTTTAAAATCCAGCCAATGTAGCTTACATTATACAACGTAATTATCAAGAATCGGTGAAATCTGACTTTATTTTTGTAAAAAATCATATAAATATTTGCTTCCGCTCCCAAATTATATGATTTTTCATATTTTAGCTGAAAGAAAACATTGCAACAAGAAAATTGCTACTTCAAGTGTGGTACGTATTCTAGAGTCCAGCCCATGTAGCTCACAATATACAACGTATTAATCAAGAATAGGTAAAATCTGACTTTATTTTTGTAAAAAATCATATAAATATTTGCTTCCGCGCCCAAATTTTATAATTCTTCATCATATTTTAGCTAAAAGAAAACATTGCAACAAGAAAATTGCTATTTCAAGTGTGGTAGGTATTCTAGAATCCAGCCCATGTAGTTTACAATATACAACTTATTGATCAAGAATAGGTAAAATCTGACTTTATATTTGTAAAACTTCATACAAATATTTGCTTCCGCGCTGAATTTTATGTAACAAAACGCCTGATCCAGTTAAACAAATACCTACTCGTTTTGTTATTTATTTTATTGTTGACTTGTGTCAAAATTCTTTTTGGTAATAAATAGTTCAAAGGTTTGTAAAGATTTCTGAAAGTTCGTTTGGCTTTTAAGTTTATTGTTATATAGCTTTCAAAGATGTATTTCGGACGGCCATAAACCATCAACCCTGGACAGAACCGTTTTCTGATTCTCAGAAGACGCCAACTTTCTATTTTTTGTGCATCTCAGGTTGTTGAGAATGCACCCTGTTAGAGGCTTGGGAGTGTCACTTATTTACACCCCCATGAAGAAGAAGACCAGTGAAATTGCGAGAATCAGAAAACGGGGATAAATTCTGCAGATTGAAGTGGGTGGGCCGTCTGGGATAGATTTTTGGAAAATTAGCAAGTTAGGGAGTCACGGAGAGTTAGTCAGTGAGTGAAGAAGATGAGTCAATCATGGCTCGTGTTGTAAATAATAGTTTGTAAGTAAGTTTAAGTTTTATTTCCCACATGTATCCGTTAATTAGTAATTTTTAACTTGTTGTAATTCTATTTTATTTTTAATATATTTTATTGTTAAGTTTTCTTATTATCGCTTTGTTTATCCCTATTAAATAATTCTTTTCCTAAAATTAGTTTGATTATTCTAATAAAGCATAATCTGGTGGCAGCAATTTAAATTCTACCAATTTCAACATTCTTATTCTAAATTAAATAAATAACTTTTTACTAAATGTAAACCCAAAATTCAATAATCAAAATTTTCGTTTTCCCATTGTTACATTTATAATTTTTCATTATATTTTAGCTAAAAGAAAACATTTCAACAAAAAAATTGCTATTTCAAGTGTAGTAGATATTTTAGAATCCAGCCCATGTAGCTTACAATATACAACGTAGTCATTAAAATGACACCCGAAAATTGAATGTTTATTATTTGATTGGTACCACGTTTTGGTCACTTTTGCATGCCCAATGCTAAAATTATCCATAGTATAGATCCTAAAGCATGAATATGAATGTTTTAACAAAAATATCCATTTCAAGGATAGGTAAAATCTGACTTTATTTTTGTAAAAAATCATATAAATGTTTGCTTCCGCGCCCGAATTTTATAATTCTTCATCATATTTTAGCTAAAAGAAAACATTGCAACTGTAACAAGCGCGATTCTTCCAAATTGCAATGTCAGTTGTATTTAGTAATAGTTCAATAAACCGCGCTTGTACGCAATGTATTACCTCTGAATTGCAGTTTAGTAATTATGACGCAAAGTAGATTATACAAAAACTGCAAATATCGATGGACGTCAATGATCGCAAAAGTTGTATGTAAGACATTCCATCGATATTTGCGAAGTATATAATGACTCGATCAACTTAATGCCGGGGTTAGTTAATCAATCGGGAATTGACAGGTATGTTATTTCGGTCAGTTTAACTTATTTGTTTGGTTTTGTTTATTGTTTCCTTTATAATTCATAGTGTAATTAATATTTGTTAAATATATTATTTTTAACTTTGTCAACATAATTTACGTCGTAAAGTTTATTTATTCGTGCATCCTGTCCATCCTCTCTACTGTGAGAATCTCCAGGGAAAGGTGTATCGCCGTGGATTATCAGGTAAGTATATCTTTTCCTTATTCAATAATCAGCACGGTCACAGTCACTGTTACATTTGGCGCAGTCGGTAGGATAGTAAAGGTTTTTTTACTATTAAAAAGTTAGGCTTGATTATTGACGAGACATTATGCCCGAAATTACAATCGTCGTGACAACAACGACACCTACGCTTTCGACAATGACAACCGCGACTACTACCACGACAACTGCAATGTACGCACCTATACCATCCACAGTTCCCATTTCTATAAACCCACAGTATGTAATACCACCCGCACAGTTATTAAGTTATGCTCCAACTGCACTTACATCACATTATGCCCCGTTTTCCTACCATTTACCAAACCTGATAGCAACAAATTTTCAAAAACCTCCTGTAACTCATCCAGGCCCTTCACATTCCCCTCCAGAACATCCCGTGTTCAGCAACTCAAATTCCATGTCCGCATTGAAGTCAATAAAAACATATTCGGGAGGACAAGATTTAGAAGCGTTTTTGGATAATGTAGCAACGGTAGCTGAATGTTACCAACTAACCGAGTTACAGACTTTTACCGCGATTAAATTAAAATTGCGAGAAGAAGCGAGATCGTATTTCTATTCTTTGCCGCCAGACGAGAGACCAAAGACTACGATAGAAATGCGGGAATGGCTTATAAATTTGTTTGGAATAAAATTAGATGTAGGTTCAACAGAACGTGAATTTTTCAAAATTTCTCGAAAACGTGATGAAAGCTTACAAAAATTTGCATTAAGATTAAAAATAGCGGCGGCAAACATTTTTCCATTGGTGGGTGGGAATGAAATGCAAAGATTCAGGGCAAAAGTAAAACGAGAGGCGTTACTAATTAAACAGTTTTTGGACGGGTTAGAAACCAGACTAGCGAACGAAATTTGTCGGATAAAACAATTTGAAACTATAGAAGAAGCTTTACCGTATGCTCAACATTGCGAGGAAGTTTTAAATAGGCTTTATAAAGAAACCAGGGCTGACTCCCATAAATTAAATGTTAGAGCGATGACCGTTGAAAAATCTGCTGAACCGACAACAACAAGGGCTCAGGTGACAAATAAACGCGCTGAAACCCAGAAAAATAAAACTCAATTAACGACTTGTCAGCGTTACGGACAAATGCGAGGCCGATGTTTTAATTGCGGTAGTTTGGATCACATAGTAGCCACTTGTCCAAGTCCAAAACAGAAATTTTGTTATGCTTGTAATAAGGCAGGACATAGGGCAACAGATCAGACTTGTCCTTTAAACTCCAAATCTGCCTAGACGACGACCCAACGTCTAGCAGAATACCTACCGATGTCGTTAAAGTTGTTCCAAGGGTCGCTGATGTCAGTGAAGATATAACTTAGCACATTATTTTCCAAATAATAATTTGGATTATAGCTTTCTTATTGATTCGGGTGCTGCTGTATCTTTAATTAAACGTTGTGTTGTAGAAAAGTTAAATTTGTCGATTTTTGATTCGGAAGATGTTTTAGTAGATGTTTCTGGCAATAGTTTACCGAATGACGGTGCGGTCATTATTAGCTTAAATATTGGTTCCAGAAAAATTAAACATCGTTTCGTGGTTTGTCCAGACGATTTGTGCTTTAAATCGGATGGATTATTAGGTATCGACTTTTTAATAGAGCATGATGTTACGATTGGTTTTAAAGACAATACAGTGGTAATTAATAAGACAAAAATTATTTTATCTGACATCAGAAGGAATGATAACTCTAACGATATTTGTAGTGTAAGTCATTCACCGGTTAGTGAGATTCAAGTTTCGCCCGCGTTAGCAGTTTTAAAAAATAGTTTAAGGTTGGATTCTAATAAAGTAACTTTAGATTCCGTTAAGGGTAATTCAGAAACAATTGAATCTCCCGTGGCGTTAACTTGTGATTCAAATCTCGCAAAAAGTTCAGATGATATCAAAATTTTAATTCGGGCGCAAAGAGTTTTTCGAGTAAACAGTCTTTAGTAGTAAAACTAAAAAACGAAATACAGATTTCACCGCGTCACACGGCTGTTTGTTCCGTGCGTCTAGATCCGAGAACGCCTGATGGGTTGTATGTACTAGAACCGAAGTACGTCAACATACCGGGTGTTTTGGTTGCACGTACAGTAATAAATTATACGCAAACAGAAAAGGACGATATACCGCTCCAGATTTTTAATTTAAGCTCTGAAAATATTAACATTAATACAAAAATCCCCATTTGTTATGCGGTAGCCGCTGATTTGATTTTAGAAAACAAAAATGATAAGGATGTAGACAAAAAGGCGGTAGCAATAAACGTTGTAAATTCTGTAGAATTTCTAAAAGAGTTTCAGTTTGATCATTTAGATAACAATCATCGGGATAAATTAAAATAATTTTTACTAAAACATGCTGATATTTTCAAGCCGAAGAATGAATTACTGAAAAAGACCTCCATGGTTCAACATAGAATCGTAACGGAACACGAAAACCCTGTGGCACGGGCTCCATACCGAGTACCTTTTAGTCGTCGCCAAGTAATGAAAAATGTAATAGCCGAAATGTTAGAAAATGATATTATTTGTCCCTCTACCAGTCCATATTCAGCACCAGTAGTTTTAGTTGAAAAGAAATCCCCTACTGGTGACTCATCATTTAGATTTTGCATTGATTATAGAGAACTAAATAAAATTACGAAAAGAGACTTTTTCCCTATTCCAAATTTACAGGATACGATTGAACAACTCGGTAAAGCTACTAAATTTACTACGCTGGATTTAACGAAAGGATTTTGGCAGGTCGAAGTGGATCCCCGGGATAGAGAAAAAACAGCTTTCTCTGTTCCATGGGGCCACTACGAATACAAAAGAATGCCTTTCGGTTTGTTGAATAGCCCCAGTACTTGGCAACAACTTATGAATACTGTTTTGTCGGGACTCACGGTGACCCACTGTTTTGTCTACTTGGATGATATTATTTGTTTTAGTTCAGATAACGTCGACGAGCATTTAAGTAAATTAGAATTAATATTTGACCGCTTGCGTGATGCTAATTTATCTTTAAATCCAAACAAATGTAAGTTTATGCTGAGTGAGACAAAATATCTGGGTCACGTAGTAAGTAGTAACGGAGTGAAACCTGATCCCGACAAGATAAACGTCATCAAAGAATACCCGAGACCCAGTCATGCCACAGACATACGCGCATTTCTTGGCTTTTTTTATCGCAAATTCATACCAAATTTCGCCGATATAGCTTTACCACTAACAAAAGTAACGAAGAAAGATTCCAAATTCGAATGGTCAAATGAGGCTGAAAAATCGTTTATTTCGTTGCGCGACTTATTAATCAAAGATCCTATACTAAAGTACCCCAATTTCGAAAAACCCTTTATACTTTGCACGGATGCGTCTGCTTTCGCAATTAGTGCTATTTTATGTCAAACTTATGATGGCCAAGAGTTACCCGTAGCGTATGCAAGTCGACAATTGAGTAAATCAGAACAAAATTATAGCGCTACGGAAAGAGAATGTTTAGCTTTAGTTTGGGGTATCAAACACTATCGTTGCTACTTATACGGCCAATAATTTACAGCCATTGTTGATCATTAGCCCTTGAAATGGTTAATGAATATTTTAGAACCCAATAATCGGTTACTCCGCTGGTCATTACTCTTATCTGAGTACGATTTTACGGTAAAGTATCGACCTGGAAGAATACATTCTAACGCTGATACTTTATCACGAATCAAACCAGTTACCAACATTCGTTATAAAGGACAATGATCCCTCTCAAATTCAAGAAAAAATTGAATATTTACAAAAACAAGCTAAAGAATGGTACTCTTACAACTTGCTTTTATTAAATGAGGAGAAAACACAGACGCTGATCTTCAGTAAATACCGTACACAAGACCAAAACACATCAGTAAAAGTTCTTGGAATTGAAATTGACTACAACAGATCGTGGCTACAGCATATCAGTACTACCGAAAATAGACTATCCAAACTAATATTCCTATTTCGTAACTTACGGCACTCTGTAAATCAAAGTGTATTAATCTATCCTATACTATGGGACAATATTGTGGTACAGTGATAATAATTGTGATAGACTTTTTAAATTACAAAAACGTGTTGTGCGTATCATAGACAATAAAGAGTTTCGCGACAACTGCAAACCAGTCTTCATCAAATTGCAAATTTTAACTCTCCCCTCCATATATATAATGCAATGTCTTAACTACATTAAATCAAACCCCAATAAATTCACACAATATCAGCACCGCCATGAATACGGAACTAGGCATACAAAAAATTATAATATTCCAAAATTTAATAACGAAAAATTTAAAAAATGTTACCTATATAAATGTATTAAACTTTATAATAAAATACCTGATAATGTTAAAGATCTACCAGTACCAAAGTTCAAGCACTCCATAAAAACTATGTTACTAAATCAGGCTTTTTATTCAATTAATGAGTTTTTGAATTGTACCCATTACAAATTTTAAGGTTTGACAAAACTTATTGCTATTAATGAATGTTAGTATTTTTTGTTTTTTGTGCAAACCTATATATAATTTCTTAATTTTATAATGAAATCCGCAAGGATGCTCTATTTTTACTTATGTATTTTTATCTTTATTGTAATTTTGACTATGGCATGTAATATGTATGTATGTATTCACTTTTTACTATGCCAAATAAACATATTATTATTATTATTATTATTATTATAGAGTATTGTTTCAGAAAAATTATGAACCTATAATTTGGGACCGTAACTCTATGAAGCATGATCAGGTAAACGATCCAGATATTGCGTCGATCATAGAAAACGTGCACAATGATGGCTCATACTTTTTAGATGACGACGGTATTCTGTATAGAAAAACAGAGGACGAGAGATTTGAGAGTAAGTTAATACCAAAAATCTTTAGACGTGACATTATGTATGCATGTCTTGATTCGCTATTATCAGGACACGTAGGTTTCGATAAAACGTTTGGGAAAATTTGTTCAAGATTTTTTTGGCTTAAACTTAGAAAAGATGTGAAAGAATATGTAGATAAATGTATTTCCTGCGCTCAGCGTAAATCCTCACCACACTTGCGTCCCGCTCCCTTAGTGAGGTTCGAACTTGCATCACGTCCGTTTGAACGAATCGCTATGGACGTTGTTGGACCTTTACCCACGACTTACAATGGGTACAAATACGTACTAACAATACAAGACTCTGCCACTCGATATCTAGAAGCGTTTCCTATGAAAGAACAGAATACGGAAACGATAGCAAAACTATTTGTAAAAGAAATAATTTTAAGACATGGGACACCAAGACAATTATTGACTGATTTAGGGACTCCGTTTATATCCAATTTTTTTAAAGAAGTATGCAAAGTTCTAAACATAGAAAAACTGCATACGACAGCTTATTGCCCGCAAACTAATGCTAACCTTGAACGGACACACCGGACACTGAAAGACATGTTGTCGCACTACATAAACTCAGAACATCGAGACTGGGATGAATGGCTGCCTTATGCAGTCTCAGCATTTTGTAGCACAACACATTCAATGTTAGGTGAAAGTCCGTTCTTTTTGCTTTTTGGTCGCGACATCGAACTTCCATTTGACTAGATATGTAGACCGCTTAGAACACGGTACGATACGGACACTAATTACGTAGCCGAATTTATGCAACGACTTAAAATAGCTCACATTAGAGCTAAAGAGTTTCTAAACAACAATCTCGATCGTGTGCATAAGAATTTTAACAAAAAGGCTAAACCCATTGATTTTCAGTTAGGGGATAGAGTTTACTTATTTGCCCCACTGTCAAAGTAGGGACTAGTAATAAGTTAACAAAAAAATGGACAGGGCCGTACCGTATCGTCGATCTAAAGAATGTTAATGCGGTGATAAAAGAAATTTTTGGTAGACGCACAATGAAAGTTCATGTCAATAGGCTAAAAAGATGTCATTTGACGCAAGCCGACTTAGAACAATACGATGAAACCCAATACCTTTCTTCCGACTGTGCAAATAACGAAAATAGCGACGATAATGCAGGAAGTAATTTGATCTTTCCACAAGCTGAAAAAAAACCTTTCATCAGGCGAAAATGAACAAATTAATAAACAGATTGTTACAGATTCGGTTAACGCAAGCAATTCACACAACGAATCTTCGGGATCAAGTGAGCAAGAGTCAATATTTGAGACGACCGCCGACTCTGTTGCAACTACCCTGACAGAACCAGAGATTCCTAGTGCACCAGCACCAGAACGTCGACGTTACCTGACAAGAAGTTGTGGGAACGTGCCCGACGAGCCGTGGATTAGGAATTCTAGGATATAGACTTATAATACCCTTTTGTTTTCTTGTGTAAAGATGGATTTGTATTGTCTAATAGTAGTTTTAAGCTTATTGCTCTGTCATGGGACCCGAGCTGACTTAATCGCCTATGACTGTGCTGATCCAGAGGCAGAGATTTCCAAGATTTCACTGTTGGACGTCCAGCTCTGTGTTGACCCCAAGAACTCTTCTACAGAAGTGTTGAAAAGAATCCAGCTGGTTCAGGAAAGGAAGTACACAGAAGTGCATGTGTATACTTGTCTCGTGACGGTACAGCAGTTGGTTGAGCATTGTGGTATGCACTCGCATACCAGCGCCGTCGCAGGCGGACTCTCGCGGTACGTTCATTATATCCGTGCAGAGAACTGCATCGATGCCCACCGGTTCCACCGTCTGGACCTAACAGGACTGGGGGCTGGTGTTGTGTCAGGTTTACGTTCCAACGGCACCACCGAGGTATCCACCACAACAGCAGGTTTCCTGGAGCCAAGCGGAAAATGTCAAGGGGTCAAGTATACAGTGAATGGGGTGGTATATGAAGACGTCGTGGTTAGCGCCGCCATCACGATCAAACTTCATGACTATCTCGCCGTCGCTAACGTAGAAGAAAATAGCCTGAGACTCAGATCTGGTACAATATGCCAATATTCAGATCACTATTGCTTCGACGACGGTGCGGGTGAAGTCACGTGGAGCGGCGAGTCAATGGATCGGTGTGCTCAGACGGGTATCGATGTGCTCTATGAAGGGACAGCAGTGCTACTCACAGTCAATCACACGAAATCCCAGTACATAGTGGTTGAGGCTAGGGATACGGTTTTCGCACTACGTCTGGTCAACGTAGAAACCCTCTGTTTCCAACAAGTGTGGACGACTCTGGGTTTCTACTTCAAGAAGACACGAAGGGTTGACCAGAACACAGATTTAATGGCGGAAGTCCTAAGTAAACTGCTTTTCCTAGAGATTGCTTTTAAGCAGAATACGACGGACTTGATTTATGACGCCATTTTAAAGCGATGTCATCTGCGCGAGACTATGCTACGAAACCGATTGGCCTTGGCAGCTACAACCCCCGTCATCGTGAGTAGCATTGTGAAAGAAGCTGCGGGGCACATGGGGAGAGTAATGGGTGAAGTTCTGTATGTGGTAAGATGCCGTGCAAAGATTGTAGAGTTTAGGAGAACATCAGGTTGCTATCAAGAGTTGCCGATTACATATGAGAATACCAGTCGATTCATGATGCCCATCACAAGTATCATCCAAGAACACGGGACAGAAACCGACTGTGGTAGCAGGCTACCGCCCATGTTCTATCTAGATGGGAAGTGGCTGGAGGCGGATCTAAATCTAAAGCACAGTGCAACGGAGCCTATTACTCTCAATGCTAATGTCAACGATGAGTAGGTACCCATGATACGAGTAGCACCGATCAGTGCCCATGGGGTGTACACACAAAAAGAGATGGAAGCTTTCCAGCAAACGTTACTGTTCCCGAGCGAACGGAGAGCTATCACAAATATAGTGTCTCGACGTGTGGCGGGAGTAACAGCAGATACGCAAGGCTTCCATCTACCCAATGTGTTTACAGAGGGTGAATTCTCCAACATGGCATGGGATGCGGCAGAAGAAGTCTGGGGATTCATATCACGGTTGGGTAATATTTTTTCAACAATTTCCCTGGTCTACTTTATATTTACCATATTAAAATATTGCTTCGGGGTAATTCTAAATTTCTCCAATTTGAGGAAAGCTGCCAGTAATCAACCACGACCCAGGCTATTTTTGTGGGCAAGTTTGTGGGACTCTTTAGCTCAGCTGCTGTTAATTAAAAATATACAGCCCCATACCACGGTTCCAGCTACTTCTTCTACTCCATTGGAGGCCGCACCGCAGCAGGTCTCGCCCCCACCACAGCAAGTCCTGGCTCCACCGATGCAGATACTTTCCCCGCCCGGTTATCTACCACATGGACATATGGCGGATTATCAAGGCTTACGTCAGCACGTGGGTCCCATGAATGTTCGTGAACACAATCATAATTAAATGGGTAGTTATGTGTAGATTAGGTTAAAATTTTCGAGATTAAGTTAACCGAATCATCTGTAAAGAGGAGGGCAGTGTAACAAGCGCGATTCTTCCAAATTGCATTGTCAGTTGTATTTAGTAATAGTTCAATAAACCGCGCTTGTACGCAATGTATTACCTCTGAATTGCAGTTTAGTAATTATGACGCAAAGTAGATTATACAAAAACTGCAAATATCGATGGACGTCAATGATCGCAAAAGTTGTATGTAAGACATTCCATCGATATTTGCGAAGTATATAATGACACTATCAACTTAATGCCGGGGTTAGTTAGTCAATCGGGAATTGACAGGTATGTTATTTCGGTCAGTTTAACTTATTTGTTTGGTTTTGTTTATTGTTTCCTTTATAATTCATAGTGTAATTAATATTTGTTAAATATATTATTTTTAACTTTGTCAACATAATTTACGTCGTAAAGTTTATTTATTCGTGCATCCTGTCCATCCTCTCTACTGTGAGGATCTCCAGGGAAAGGTATCGCCGTGGATTATCTGGTAAGTATATCTTTTCATTATTCAATAATCAGCACGTGAACAGATCTGTGCTCTACGGTCACAGTCACTGTTACACAACAAGAAAATTGTTATTTCAAGTGTGATAGGTATTTTAGAATCCAGCCCATGTAGCTTACAATATACAACGTATTCATCAAGAATAGGTTAAATCTGACTTTAATTTTGTAAAAAATCATATGAATATTTTCTTCCGCGCCTGAATTTTATAATTCTTCATCATATTTTAGCTAAAAGAAAACATTGCAACAAGAAAATTGCTATTTCAAGTGTGGTAGGTATTCTAGAATCCAGCCCATGTAGCTTAAAATATGCAACGGATTCATCAAGAATAGGTAAAATCTGACATTATTTTTCTAAAAAATCATATAAATATATGCTTTCGCGCTTGAATTTTATAATTCATTATCATATTTTAGCCAAAAAAAAAAACATTGCAACAAGAAAATTGCTATTTCAAGTGTGATAGGTATTCTAGAATCCAATCCATGTAGCTTAAATATACAACGTATTCATTTAAATGACACCCGGAAAATAAATGTTTATTATCTGATTGGTACCACGTTTTGGTCACTTTTGCATGTCCAATGCTAAATTTATCCATAGTGTAGATCCTAAAGCATGAATATGAATGTTTTAACAAAAATATCCATTTCAAGAATAGGTAAAATTTGACTTTATTTTTGTAAAAAATCATATAAATATTTGCTTCTGCGCCCGAATTTTATAATTCTTCATCATATTTCAGTTAAAGTAAAACATTGTAACAAGAAAATTGCTATTTCAAGTGTGGTAGGTATTCTAGAATCCAGCCCATGTAGCTTAGAATATACAACGTATTCATTAAAATGACACCCGAAAATTGAATGTTTATTATCTGACTAGTACCACTTTTTGGTCACTTTTGCATATCTAATGCTAAATTTATCCATAGTATAGATCCTAAAGCATGAATATGAATGTTTTAACAAAAATATCCATTTCAAGAATAGGTAAAATCTGACTTTATTTTTGTAAAAAATCATATAAATATTCGCTTCCGCGCCCGAATTTTATAATTCTTTATCATATTTCAGCTAAAGGAAAACATTGCAACAAGAAAATTGCTATTTCAAGTGTGGTAGGTATTCTAGAATTCAGCCCATGTAGCTTACAATATACAACGTATTCATCTAGAATAGGTAAAAGCTGACTTAATTTTAGTAAAAATCATATAAATATTTGCTTTCGCGCTTGAATTTTATAATTCTTCATCATATTTTAGTTAAAAGAAAACATTGCAACAAGAAAGTTGCTATTTCAAGTGTGGTAGGTATTCTAGAATCCAGCTTATGTAGCTTACAATAAACAACGTATTCATTAAAATGCCATTCGAAAATTGAATGTTTATTGTCTGACTGGTACTACGTTTTGGTCACTTTTGCATGTCTAATGCTAAAATTATCCATAGTATAGATCCTAAAGCATGAATAAGAATGTTTTAACAGAAATATCCATTTCAAGAATAGCTAAAATCTGACTTTATTTATGTAAAAAATCATATAAATTTTTGCTTCTGCGCCCGAATTTCATAATTCTTTATCATATTTCAGTTAAAGTATAACATTGTAATAAGTAAATTTCTATTTCAAGTGTGATAGGTATTCTAGAATTCAGCCCATGTAACTATCTACAACGTATTCATCAAGAATAGGTAAAATCTGACTTTATTTTTGTAAAAAATCATATAAATATTTGCTTCCGCGCCCGAATTTTATCATTCTTCATTATATTTTAGCTAAAAGAAAACATTGTAACAAGTAAATTTCTATTTCAAATGCGGTAGGTAATCTAGAATCCAGCCCATGTAGCTTACAATATACAACGTATTCATTAAAATGACACCTGAAAATTGAATGTTTATCTGACTGGTAACACGTTTTGGTCACTTTTGCATGTCCAATGCTAATGTAACGGATGGTAATTTTTACCAAACTCTACAATAAAATAAAAATGTGAGTTCTTGCCAAACCGAGGTATTTTAAATAGGTCAACTTTCGGATCGTGGAAAGACGAGTTGTTAAAATAAATACGCTAACAATTTACTTATATTAAAATAAGTATATATTAAAATTAAAATAAAAGTTTCTACAAAAATAATAATTTCATAACTTATTTACCAAAATCATTATTATAATTTAGATCTTTCTTTCTCGGACTCTGACTACCCACTGCTGTATTTTTTTATCAGAGTACTTAATTTTCCTGTAAAATCCAACTAATCCAAGAAATGATCTAATTTCTTTTGCGTTTTTAGGTTTTGGGTAGTTTTCAATTACGGAAATTTTTGCTGGGTCTGGTTTTATTCCAGTTTCGTTAATAACGTGTCCTAAATATTTTATTTCTTTTAACAGGAACTTACATTTTGAAGGCTGTAGTTTTAAATTTGCTTCCCTTAATCTGTCAAAAACTTGTCTTAACCGTTTGATATGATCGTCTATACCGTTTCCATTGAACACAATTACGTCGTCCAGATACACAAGACATCTTTCGACTGTTAAGCCTGCTAATATACTGTTCATCAGCCGTTGAAAAGTGCTGGGAGCATTTGCTAATCCAAATGGCATTTTCGTGAACTGGTAATGTTGACCGTTGGTAGTGAAAGCTGTTTTTTCCTTGTCCCTCTCATCCAACTCCACTTGCCAGTAGCCAGAAGCTAAATCAAGTGTGGAGAAAAGGTTTGCATTTCCGAGTTGGTCAAGTGTTTCTTGCATATTAGCGACGGGATAATGGTCTTTCTTTGTAACAGATTTCAATCCTCTCAGGTCGATACATACTCTAATTTTCTTCTCTTCATTTTCGGACTTCTTTGGACTATTATAACTGGCGCGGACCATGGTGAGTCAGACGGTTCAATAATACCGGCGTCTAACATGGATTTTAACTCCTTGTTCAACATTTCTTTCTGACTGAATGGTACTCTATACTGCGCTTTTGCTATGGGTTGTATATTTTCATCAGTTATAATCCTATGTTTTACTTTATGCGTACACCCCAATTTTGATTCTTTCCACAGGAATATATCTGAGTACTCTTCTAATAAAGCCAGGACTTTCTCCTTAGTAGTCCCTGATAAGTGCTGCAAATCGAACTCTTTCTCAAAATTTTCTTTATTCGCAGTTAAATGTTTATCCCAATCTACACTATTTACTTTTACATCGTATTCCATTTCTTCACTATTTCTTATATTTTCCTTTCTAATACTATCAATATTTACGTATTCAGCTTTTCCTATTATCGTATTTTTCGGTACTCTAATACTTCTTCTACTTATATTAATTAATTGGACTACTATTTCTTTTTCAGCTTTTCCTAACGTTCTTGCAACCATAAGTCCATGTATTTTCACTTTTTGGGTTCTATTAAAATGTCTTGGGCTGGATTGATTAGTTCCTGCCTTGCTAAACATCAAAATTCGCAATTCGGTGGAATTTTGATAGCTTTCTTCAAACTTACCCAGTTATGGCCATTAACTGAAAAGTTTTTTGCTGTTTCTTCTCCATTTCGCGTTTCCTCTGATTTGACATTTTAACTTATTCGTTTACAATTGACGTCACTTGTTCGTGACCTTTCTTAACATTTTTGCGGATATCGTTGTTCGTGATCTTATCTGGTGTCAGTGCTCCGATTGTTTCTGCTGACTCTTCATTTGACTCTTCCGTTTCATAACTAGCAAGCAAGTTTATATGTGTGTCTGCGATAATAATTTCTTTGGACTTATAATTTATAATTGCCCCATAATATTGTAAAAAATCACGACCCAATAATCCATCTGCTTGTAACTTCAAATCATTTGAGCAGATTATACATTTAAAAGGTAATTGTAAGTTGGATGAATTAAAAAATATTTCTGAAGTGCCAAAATAGTTTATTGTATCACCGGATATCGAAGATAAATTTCCAATATTTTCTTTCATTATTTCATGCCCTATAGCACATTTCTCTTTGACAAGTGATACTGCTGCTCCAGTATCAATTAAAAGATTTATAATTTTATTTTTAATTTGTAGAGTAATCGAATTTGGCACTGAATTTTCTGAATTTAATTGTGGAATTAGAATATTGGGCGAAGACGTTGACTTTACTGAGATGTCCTCCCGTGCTGAGGCTTGAACGAGAGGGGTTGCTCGTTTAAATTACTCATCTGAGTTGTGAAATTTCTATTTTTATTTTTAGGCTGAGTCCAATGTTGGTGATTAAAATTACTATTATTTCTTGGTTTAAATGACGAATTAGCATTGTACATGTAATGGTTTGATGACCCGGGACCTCTGTAGCCTTGATTTTGATTGTAATTTGGTTTAAAATTTTGATTTGGATTTTGATGTTGCAAGTTGTTTGATCTATCATTTCTGTTGAATCTATTTTGCCTTTCTCTGCACCCAATTGCTATATGACCGGGTTTCTTGCAAATATAACACGTTGCAACATTGTCTCAAACATTTTTATTTCTACAGTCTTTAGCAAAATGATTAGCTTTATTACATATGTAGCATTTTCTAGTATTCGGCACTGAGTTTTTTACAAAACCAATTTCCATGTTTTTAAATTTTTGTTGGCATATTTCGATTTCTTCTCTTTCCGCTAAAGTCACCGCGTCTTCAAGGGTTAGGTCTTTGTTACTGTCCATGATTGTTCTAATGTATCTTTTAATTTCTGGTCTTAATCCAAGTTTAAATTGATAAAGTATTAATTTTGAAGCAAAATTGTCTTGTACTTCTGTTTCTTTTTTTAATAAATTTTTCTTAAGTGTTCTAAGTCTAGATGCAAAATTTTGAACTGTTTCACCTAAATTTTGTCTACAATTTGAAATTTCATTATAAATTTGGCCTGGTAGTTTACGTTTTGTAAATCGTTCTGTCAGTATCTTTTTAAAGTCTTTGTATTTTATTTTTCTGCTTTTTAATTCTGGTCTCTGAGTATAAAATTCAAATGCATCACCCCTTAGTCTACATTTAATAATATCTACCACTTTCTGTTCGTCCCATTGTTCAACATTTGCCCGTAATTCAATTTTTTCAAAATATTCGTTTACGTTACTTCCAGAGAATTGATCAACAGTATGCGCTATTAAACCAAATTATAACATACCTTGTTCTTGCTGCGAGCTGCCCGTGCCAGAACTTCCAGAGTCACCATTTCCTGCTGCACCATCGTTTCCACCAGCCATCGTTGTCACTTATTTTTATTTATTTTATTATTTTCTCTTCCGCGGGTTTTCCACGACAAGTTTACACTATTTAAAATACTCGCGAGTAAATCAGATATACTGACTACGCTTATTTGGCGAAAATACCCCAAAAACCGTTGCCACCAATTGTAACGGATGGTAATTTTTACCAAACACTACAATAAAATAAAAATGTGAGTTCATGCCAAACCGAGGTATTTTAAATAGGTCAACTTTCGGATCGTGGAAAGACGGGTTGTTAAAATAAACACGCAAACAATTTACTTATATTAAAATAAATATATATTAAAATTAAAATAAAAGTTTCAACAAAAATAATAATTTATTAGCTTATTTACCAAAATCGTTATTATAATTTAGATCTCTTTCTCGGACTCTGACTACCCACTGCTGCATTTTTTTATCAGAATACTTAATTTGGATTTTTACATAATCATCAAATATCAGTGATTGCAATGGAAAAAATTATATTAATTACATATTTTGCAGGTTCATTACACTGCACTCATACGTCATAAATTGTCAACGCAACTTTATAAAACATCAGACGCGAAATAATCAAATTAAAGTAATTTGATACCTACTTTTTAAAGTTAAAAGGGTATTGCCTTTTACACTAAAATTATCTATAATATAAATCCTAAAGCATGAATAAGAATGTTTTAACAAAAATATCTATTTCAAGAATAGGTAAAATCAGACTTTATTTTTATAAAAAATCATATAAATATTTGCTTCTGCGCCCGAATTTTATAATTCTTTATCATATTTCAGTAAAAGTAAAACATTGTAACAAGAAAATTGCTATTTCAAGTGTGGTAGGTATTCTAGAATCCAGCCCATGTAGCTTACAATATACAACGTATTCATTAAAATGACACCCAAAAAATGAATGTATATTACCTGATTGGTACCACGTTTTGGTCACTTTTGCATGTCCAATGCTAAAATTATGTATAGTATAGGTCCTAAAGCATGAATATGAAAGTTTTACCAAAAATGTCCATTTCAAGAATAGGTAAATTAATTCTTTATCAAATTTCAGCTAAAGTAAAACAATGTAACAAAAAAATTGCTATTTCAAGTGTGGTATGTATTCTAGAACCCAGCCCATGTTCTTTACAATATACAACTTATTCATCAAGAATAGGTAAAATCTGACTTTATTTTAGTAAAAAATCATATAAATATTTGCTTCCGCGTCCGAATTTTATAATTCTACATCATATTTTAGCTAAAAGAAAACATTGCAACAAGAAAAATGTTATTTCAAGTGTGATAGGTATTTTAGAATCCAGCCCATGTAGCTTACAATATACAACGTATTCATCAAGAATAGGTAAAATCTGACTTTATTTTTGTAAAAAATCATATAAATATTTTCTTCCAAAGCTGAATTTTATAATTCTTCATCATATTTTTATCTAAAATAAAACATTCCAACAAGAAAATTGCTATTTCAAGTGTGGTAGGTGTTCTAGAATCCAGCCCATGTAGCTTACAATATGCAACGTATTCATCAAAAATAAGTAAAATTTTACATTATTTTTGTAAAAAATCATTAATATATTTGCTTCCGCGACGCGCTATCTCAGAGTTACATCATATTTTAGATAAAAGAAAACATGGCAACAAGAAAATTGTTATTCCAAGTGTGGTAGGTATTCTAGAATCCAGCCCATTTTGCTTACTATATACAACGTATTCATCAAGAATAGGTAAAATCTGACTTTATTTTTGTAAAAAATCATATAAATATTTGCTTCCGCGTCCGAATTTTATAATTCTTCATCATATTTTAGCTAAAGGAAAACATTTCAACAAGAAAGTTGCTATTTCAAGTGTGATAGGTATTCTAGAATCCAGCCCATGTAGCTTACAATATACAACGTATTCATCAAAAATAAGTAAAATCTGACTTTATTTTTGTAAAAAATCATATAAATATTTTCTTCCGCGGCCTAATTTTATAATTCTTCATCATATTTTAGCTAAAGGAAAACATTTCAACAAGAAAATTGCTATTACAAGTGTAGTAGGTATTCTAGAATCCAGCCCATGTAGCTTAAAATATACAACGTATTCATGAAGAAACGGTAAAATCTGACTTTGTTTTTGTGAAAAATCGTATAAATATTAGCTTCCGCGCCCGAATTTTATAATTCTTTATGATAATATAGCTAAAATAAAACATAGCAACAAGAAAATTGCTATTTCAAGTGTGGTAGATATTCCAGAATCCAGCCCATGTAGCTTACAATAAACAACGTATTCATTAAAATATCACCCGAAAATTGAATGTTTATTATCTGATTGGTACCACATTTTGGTCACTTTTGCATGTCCAATGCTTAAAATTATCCATAGTATAGATCCTAAAGCATGAATATGAATGTTTTAACAATAATATCCATTTCAAGAATAGGTAAAATCTGACATTATTTTTGTAAAAAATCATAAATATTTGCTTCCGCGTCCAAATTTTATAATTGTTCATCATATTTTAGCTAAAAGAAAACATTGCAACAAGAAAATTGCTATTTCAAGTGTGGTAGTTATTCTAGAATCCAGCCCATGTAGCTTACAATATACAACGTATTCATCAAGAATAGTTACAATCTGACTTTATTTTTGTAAAAAATCATATGAATATTTGCTTCCGCGCCCGAAATTTATAATTCTTTATCATATTTTAGCTAAAAGAAAACATTGCAACAAGAAATTGCTTTATCAAGTGTGGTAGGTATTCTAGAATCCAGCTCATGTAGCTTACAATATACAACGTATTCATCAAGAAACGGTAAATTCTGACTTGATTATTGTAAAAAATCATATAAATATTTGCTTCTGCGTCCGAATTTTATAATTCTTCATCATATTTTAGCTAAAATAAAACATTGCATCAAGAAAATTGCTATTTCAAGTGTGGTAGGTATTCTACAATCTAGCCCATGTAGCTTACAATATACAAGGTATTTATTAAAATGCCACCCGAAAATTAAATATTTATTATTTGATTGGTACTAGGTTTTGGTCACTTTTGCATGTTCAATGCTAAAATTATCCATAGTATAGATCCTAAAGCATAAATATGAATGTTTTAACAAAAATATCCATATCAAGAATAGGTAAAATCTGACTTTATATTTGTAAAAAATCATATAAATATTTGCTTGCGCGTCCGAATTTTATAACTCTTCGTCATATTTTACCTAAAAGAAAACATTGCAACAAAAGAATTGCTATTTCATGTGTGGTAGGTATTCTAGAATCCAGCCCATGTAGCTTACAATATACAACGTGTTCATTAAAATGACACCCGAAAATGTTTATTATCTGACTGGTGCCACGTTTTGGTCACTTCTGCATGTCCAATGCTTAAAACCATTTTTAGCATAGATCCTAAAGCAAGAATATAAATGTTTTAACAAAAATATCCATTTCACTAATAGGTAAAATCTGACTTAATTTTTGTAAAAATCATATAAATATTTGCTTCCGCGCCCGAATTTTATAATTCTTCATTATATATTAGCTAAAAGAGAACATTGCAACAAGAAAAATGCTATTTCAAGAGTGGTAGGTATTCTAGAATCCAGCCTATGTAGCTTACAATATACAACGTATTCATCAAGAATAGGTAAAATCTGACTTTATTTTTGTAAAAAATCATATAAATACCTGCTTCCGCGCCCGAATTTTATAATTCTTGATCATATTTTAGCTAAAAGAAAACATTGCAACAAGAAAATTGCTATTTCAAGTGTGGTAGGTATTCTAGAATCCAGCCCATGTAGCTTACAATATACAACGTATTCATCTAGAATAGGTAAAAGCTGACATTGTTTTTGTAAAAGATCATATAAATTTTTGCTTCCGCGTCCGAATTTTATAATTCTTTATCATATTTTAGCTAAAAGAAAACATTGCAACAAGAAAATTGCTATTTCAAGTGTTGTAGGTATTCTAGAATCCAGTCCGTGTAGCTTACAATATACAACGTATTCATCAAGAAAAGAAAAAATCTGACTTTATTTTTGTAAAAAATTATATAAATATTTGCTTCGGCGCCCGAATTTTATAATTGTTTATCATATTTTAGGTAAAAGAAAACATTGCAACAAGAAAATTGTTATTTCAAGTGTGAAAGGAATTTTAGAATCCAGTCCATGTAGCTTACAATATACAACGTATTCATCAAGAATAGGTAAAATCTGACTTTATATTTGTAAAAAAATCATACAAATATTTTCTTCCTCGCCTGAATTTTATAATTCTTCATCACATTTTAGCTAAAATAAAACATTCTAACAAGAAATATGCTATTTCAAGTGTGGTAGGTATTCTAGAATCCAGCCCATGTAGCTTACAATATGCAACTTATTCATCAAGAATAGGTAAAATTTGACATTATTTTTGTAAAATATCATATATATATATATATATATATATATATATATATATTTGCTTCCGCGCCCGAATTTTATAATTCTACATCATATTTTAGCTAAAAGAAAAACATTGCAACAAGAAAATTGTTATTCCAAGTGTGGTAGGTATTCTAGAATCCAGCCCATGTTGCTTATTATATACAACGTATTCATCAAGAATTGGTAAAATCTGACTTTATTTTTGTAAAAAATCATATAAGTATTTGCTTCCGCTCCCGAATTTTATAATTCTTCATCATATTTTAGCTAAAGGAAAACATTTCAACATTGCTATTTCAAGTGTGATAGGTATACTAGAATCCAGCCCATGCAGATTACAATATACACCGTATTCATCTAGAATAGGTAAAAGCTGACATTATTTTTGTAAAAATTCATATAAATATTTATTTTCCGCGCCCGAATTTTATAATTCTTCATCATATTTTAGCTAAATGAAAATATTGCAACAAGAAAATTGCTATTTCAAGTGTGGTAGGTATTCTACAATCCAGCCCATGTTGCTTACAATATACAACGTATTAATTAAAATGACACCCGAAAATTGAATGCTTATTATCTGACTGGTACCACGTTTTGCTCACTTTTGCATGTCCAATGCTAAAATTATCCATAATATAGATCCTAAAGCATTAATAAGAATGTATTAACAAAAATATCCATTTCAAGAATAAGTAAAATCTGACATTATTTTTGTAAAAAATCATATAAATATTTGCTTCCGCGCCCGTATTTTATAATTCTTTGTTATATTTTAGCTAAAAGAAAACATTGCAACAAGAAAATTGCTATTTCAAGTGTGGTTGGTTTTCTAAAATCGAGCCCATGTAGCTCACAATATACAACGTATTCATCAATAAAAGGTAAAATCTGACTTTATTTTTGTAAAAAAATCATATAAATATTTGCTTCCGCACCCGAATTTGATAATTCTTCATCATATTTTAGCGAAAAGAAAACATTGCAACAAAAAAATTGCTATTTCAAGTGTAGTAGGTAATCTAGAATCAAGCCCATGTAGCTTACAATATACAAGGTATTCATTAAAATGACACCTGAAAATTAAATATTTATTATCTGATTGGTACCCACGTTTTGGTCACTTTTGCATGTCCAATGCTAAAATTATCCATAGTATAGATCCTAAAGCATGAATAAGAATGTTTTAACAAAAATATCCATATCAAGAATAGGTAAAATCTGACTTTATATTTGTTAAAAATCATAAAATGACACCTGAAATTTGAATGTTTATTATCTGACTGGTACCACGTTTTGGTCACTTTTGCATGTCCAATGCTAAAATTATCCATAATATAAATCCTAAAGCATGAATATGAATGTTTTAACGAAAATATCTATTTCAAGAATAGATAAAATCTGACTTTATTTTTGTAAAAAATCATATAAATATTTGCTTTTGCGCCCGAATTTTATAATTCTTCATCATATTTCAGTTAAAGTAAAACATTGTAACAAGAAAATTGCTATTTCAAGTGTGGTAGGTATTCTAGAATCCAGCCCATGTAGCTTACAATATACAATGTATTCATCAAGAATAAATAAAATCTGACTTTATTTTGATAAAAATTTATATAAATATTTGCTTCCGCGCCTGAATTTTATCATTCTTCATCATATTTTAGCTAAAAGAAAACATTGCAACAAGAAAGTTGCTATTTCAAGTGTATTAGGTAATCTAGAATCCAGCCCATGTAGCTTACAATATACAAGGTATTCATTAAAATGACACCCGAAAATTAAATATTTATTATCTGATTGGTACCACGTTTTGGTCACTTTTGAATGTCCAATGCTAAAATTATCCATAGTATAGATCCTAAAGCATGAATATGAATGTTTTAAAAAAATATCCATATCAAGAACAGGTAAAATCTGACTTTATATTTGTAAAAAATCATATAAATATTTGCTTGCGCGTCTGAATTTTATAACTCTTCGTCATATTTTACCTAAAAGAAAACATTGCAACAAAAGAATTGCTATTTCATGTGTGGTAGTATTCTAGAATCCAGCCCATGTAGCTTACAATATACAACGTATTCATTAAAATGGCACCCTAAAATTGAATGTTTATTATATGACTGGTGCCACGTTTTGGTCACTTCTGCATGTCCAATGCTTAAAACCATTTTTAGCATAGATCCTAAAGCATGAATATAAATGTTTTAACAAAAATATCCATTTCACTAATAGGTAAAATCTGACTTAATTTTTGTAAAAAATCATATAAATATTTGTTTCCGCGCCCGAATTTTATAATTCTTCATTATATTTTAGCTAAAAGAGAACATTGCAACAAGAAAATTGCTATTTCAAGTGTGGTACGTATTCTAGAATCCAGCCTATGTAGCTTACAATATACAACGTATTCATCAAGAATAGGTAAAATCTGACTTTATTTTTGTAAAAAATCATATAAATATTTGCTTCTGCGCCCGAATTTTATAATTCTTCATCATATTTTAGCTAAAAGAAACCATTGCAACAAGAAAATTGCTATTTCAAGTGTGGTTGGTATTCTAGAATCCAGCCCATGTAGCTTACAATATACAACGTATTCATTAAAATGACACCCGAAAATTGAATGTTCATTATTTGACTGGTACCACGTTTTGGTCACTTTTGCATGTCCAATGCTAAAATTATCCATAGTATAGATTCTAAAGCATGAATAAGAATGTTTATCAAAAATATCCAGTTCAAGAATAGGTAAAATCTGACAATATTTTATAAAAAATCATATAAATATTTGTTTCCGCGCCCGAATTTTATAATTCTTTATTATATTTTAGCTAAAAGAGAACATTGCAACAAGAAAATTGCTATTTCAAGTGTGGTACGTATTCTAGAATCCAGCCTATGTAGCTTACAATATACAACGTATTCATCAAGAATAGGTAAAATCTGACTTTATTTTTGTAAAAAATCATATAAATATTTGCTTCCGCGCCCGAATTTTATAATTCTTCATCATATTTTAGCTAAAAGAAAACATTGCAACAAGAAAATTGCTATTTTAAGTGTGGTAGGTATTCTAGAATCAAGCCCATGTAGCTCACAATATACAACGTGTTCATCAAGAATAGGTAAAATCTGACTTTATTTTTGTAAAAAATCATATAAATATTTGCTTCTGCGCCCGAATTTTATAATTCTTCATCATATTTTAGCTAAAAGAAACCATTGCAACAAGAAAATTGCTATTTCAAGTGTGGTTGGTATTCTAGAATCCAGCCCATGTAGCTTACAATATACAACGTATTCATTAAAATGACACCCGAAAATTGAATGTTCATTATTTGACTGGTACCACGTTTTGGTCACTTTTGCATGTCCAATGCTAAAATTATCCATAGTATAGATTCTAAAGCATGAATAAGAATGTTTATCAAAAATATCCAGTTCAAGAATAGGTAAAATCTGACATTATTTTATAAAAAATCATATAAATATTTGTTTCCGCGCCCGAATTTTATAATTCTTCATTATATTTTAGCTAAAAGAGAACATTGCAACAAGAAAATTGCTATTTCAAGTGTGGTACGTATTCTAGAATCCAGCCTATGTAGCTTACAATATACAACGTATTCATCAAGAATAGGTAAAATCTGACTTTATTTTTGTAAAAAATCATATAAATATTTGCTTCCGCGCCCGAATTTTATAATTCTTCATCATATTTTAGCCAAAAGAAAACATTGCAACAAGAAAATTGCTATTTCAAGTGTGGTAGGTATTCCAGAATCCAGTTTATGTAGCATACAATATACATCGTATTCATTAAAATGACACCCGAAAATTGAATGTTTATCATCTGACTGGTACCACGTTTTGGTCACCTTTGCATGTCTAATGATAAAATTATCCATAGTATAGATCCTGAAGCATGAATATGAATGTTTTAACAAAAATATCCATTTCGAGAATAGCTAAAATCTGACTTTATTTATGTAAAAAATCATATAAATTTTTGCTTCCGCGCCTGAATTTTTTAATTCTTCATCATATTTCAGCTAAAGGAAAACACTGCAACAAGAAAATTGCTATTTCAAGTGTGGTAGGTATTCTAGAATCTAGCCCATGTAGATTACAATTTACAACGTATTCATCTAGAATACGTAAAAACTGACATTGTTTTTGTAAAAAATCATATAAATATTTGCTTCCGCGCCCGAATTTTATAATTCTTTATCATATTTTAGCTAAAAGAAAACATTCCAACAAGAAAATTGCTATATCAAGTATGGTAGTTATTCTAGAATCTAGCCTATGTACTTTACAATACACAACGTATTCATTAAAAATAGGTAAAACCTGACTTTATTTTTTTTAAAAATCATATAAATATTTGCTTCCGCGCCCGAATTTTATAATTCTTCATCATATTTCAGCTAAAGGAAAACATTGCAACAAGAAAATTGCTATTTCAAGTGTGGTAGGTATTCTAGTATCAAGCCCATGTAGCCTACTATATACAACGTGTTCATCAAGAATAGGTAAAATCTGACTTTATTTTTGTAAAAAATCATATAAATTTTTGCTTCCGCGCCTGAATTTTATAATTCTTCATCATATTTCAGCTAAAGGAAAACATTGCAACAAGAAAATTGCTATTTCAAGTGTGGTAGGTATTCTAGAATCCAGCCCATGTAGCTTACAATATACAACGTATTCATCTAGAATAGGTAAAAGCTGACATTGTTTTTGTAAAAGATCATATAAATTTTTGCTTCCGCGTCCGAATTTTATAATTCTTTATCATATTTTAGCTAAAAGAAAACATTGCAACAAGAAAATTGCTATTTCAAGTGTGGTAGGTATTCTAGAATCCAGCCCATGTAGCTCACAATATACAGCGTCTTCATCAAGAAGAGGTTAAATCTGACTTTATTTTCGTAAAAAATCATATAAATATATTCTTCCGCACCCGAATTTTATAATTCTTCATCATATTTTAGCTAAAAGAAAACATTGCAACAAGAAAATTGCTATTTTAAGTGTGGTAGGTATTCTAGAATCAAGCCCATGTAGCTTACTATATACAACGTGTTCATCAAGAATAGGTAAAATCTGACTTTATTTTTGTAAAAAATCATATAAATATTTGCTTCTGCGCCCGAATTTTATAATTCTTCATCATATTTTAGCTAAAAGAAACCATTGCAACAAGAAAATTGCTATTTCAAGTGTGGTTGGTACTCTAGAATCCAGCCCATGTAGCTTAAAATATACAACGTATTCATTAAAATGACACCCGAAAATTGAATGTTTATTATCTGATTGGTACCACGTTTTGGTCACTTTTGCATGTCCAATGCTTAAAACCATTCATAGTATAGATCCTAAAGCATGAATATGAATGTTTTAACAAAAATATCTATTTCAAGAATAGGTAAAATCTGACTTTATTTTTGTACAAAATCATGTAAAAATTTTCTTCCGCGCCCGAATTTTATAATTCTTTATCATATTTTAGCTAAAAGAAAATATTGCGACAAGAAAATTGCTATTTCAAGTGTAGTAGGTATTCTAGAATCCAGCCCATGTAGCTTACAATATACAACGTATTCATTAAAATAACACCCGAAAATTGAATGTTTATTATCTGATTGGTACTACGTTTTGGTCACTTTTGCATATCTAATGCTTAAAACCATTTATAGTATAGATCCAAAAGCATAAATATGCTTGTATTATCAAAAATATCCATTTCAAGAATAGGTAAATTCTGACTTTATTTTTGTAAAAAATCATTTTAAAATTTGCTTCCGCGCTCGAATTTTATAATTCTTCATCATCCCTATACTACACGATTACTTTCACTATATATCTATATTTCTATCTATCTATAGATTTATCACGAGCATCGAGTAACTTTTGTAAACGCCTACAGCCTGAACCATGCAAGTGATTGTTATAATGTTTTTTTTAATATGTGGGGGCTAATGAGATCTGGTGCCTTTTGGGTGTCTCATATTTTTACTGTTAGTAGTTTTCGTGTAAAAAATTTAAACTGTGCACAAATGCCGCCTTGAAACAATGGATCCCAGAGGCCATGTCTATATTTAAGAAGAATCACGCCGTCATCCGTCACTTTTGACAATTTGTCTATGAACTTTAAATGATTATATCTTTTAATAGAACATTGATATTAAAGATTTAAAAACAGTATTATGAATAATAGTCCTGAGCAAAGGTTTCATCAATATTTTAAGTTTATAACGCAACACATTTAATTATTTTAAATTTTGACGTTTCAAATTACATAAGTCAATGTTGCCAAATGTGTGATGAAGTAACTTTGACAAGTGTAAAGTACGAATATTAAAGTACAATAATTTTAAAAATAGACAAAGATATTATTAACTGAACTATGTATCCGTACTTTATAATATTGAGTAAAATATGTATTATAACTGTAGAAATTGTATATGGTATAATTAAAATTTTCTGACATTTAACGTTTGTTATAATTGGTTATAACATAAATTTATACTAGAAATTTTGCAACTTGATACAAATACTTAGAACATATGTTGGTTTGTACTTATTATTTATTATTGAAATAAATATAAAATGATATATGTATGTTTTAGAAATCTAGAGAAAGATATAAAAAGGAAAGAAATATACAAAAGATTGGAAATAAGCAGTACTAAAGAATATGAAAGACGAAAGAGTACAATTTATTATTCCTGCAAAAGCAGAAACATTATTTTTCAGAAAATAATTCAATTTATTGACATTCTGTTCTTTAAATACAAGAGAGTTATAGGAATAATTCAAATAACGCGCATTTTTTGAGCAGGTGTTCTTCTTTTGATTCATATGCGTTTCAACCCTCAATTTTATTAAGTGAACGACAAGTTCGATGAAATTAAATTATTTGTCAAAACATGTTATGTGTCAGACCTTCATAATTTACTTAAAAGTCTTGCAGCACCTTGTTGTTTATTGTATTTGCAAAATGCCAAGTACACCTATAATTATAAGCCGGAATATACTTTGCAAACGTATTAGAAATAGTAAGTTACAAATAAATTCTTATTATATTGAATAACAAGTTATTTATTATAGGTGTTTTGTAGTACTGTCCTGAGTACTGTACTTCATTTTAAATTAGAAAGGCGATAAAAAATTAAATAATAATAATAAAAAAGTACATAATATCATTAGAAGATTTTGACTTAAAATCAACAATTAAGTGGGACAACTGACTATCGGAAATTTTAAATTCTGAGCTAAAATCGTTCACAATACTCGACAAACAATACGTGGTATTAATTTCCTGCAATCTGTTAACAAAACCTGCAAGTAGCAGAAGATATGTTTTAACTCCGAATGAAGGTATGTACATAACAGATTGTGTTGTCCTAAACATCTTTATTATGAAAAAAATAATACAAGCTGGAGGGGATGTACTATTTTTATTTTTATTAAAAAATAATTACAATCAAACGAACGAAGTAGAATTTAAAATAAATTTAATAAAATACGTTTTATGATAAATATGTTTTTAATGCAGGATTGGTTTATCGACTGGTTGTTAATATGAAGAAAGTCTTTATTGGAGTTGCAATCATCTAATAAAATCCACTAATACACATATTAGTGGATTTAATTAAATTACAGTAACAATAAAGACCTTCTTCTAATGTTTTTTTTTTAATTTGTAATTTTCATTTTACAGTTATGAATGTGAAAAATAATAATAATGTAGGTACACTGAACAATAGTTGCAGTTTATTTTAACAAAAATACAATATGAATGATTATACACAAATTTTGAATGTATTTCATGTAAGTATACATTTTAGTGCAATTAATCTCTACCAGTACGTTGTATTTTATTAACAGTTATTATGTTATTGCGTTATTAGTATGAATCAGTGAAGAAGTTCATGTTGCAACCATTTGAAAACGGTTGCATTTGGAATATAAGCACTAATGCCAGAGTATCAGTTTTCGCACAAAAGTTCGCCCTTATCTTATGATCAATTAGAATGGAAGTTAAAGATTCGAACAACAAACCTTGCATCTGTGACGCTAAAAGTAAGTATTATAATTATTTCTTTATTGTATATAACACGTTGATTTCGTTTTAAATGAAATTTCTCATTTAAATTAAAAGTATATTTGTGTTATAACATTATGAATAAATTATTATTTAAAATTTATTATTTTTGAATTTTTAATAATTTAATTTTTGTATTTATCGGTATGTACGGTGTCGGTATTAATAATTTCACATTTACCGACATTTCGGAAATACTAATTTGAGATCAGCGACACCATAGAAAATAAAATTTGTTTATCAAGAATATTGCTTCTTTACCTGTGTGTAGAGTAATTTCATTTATTGTGCTTTGTTACAATATATTTATATTGCGAATTAATATTCATTATCTTTGATCAGAGCTGCAGTAGTCACAATAAAATAAATCCCGTTTAGTGTGCCGCTAAATTCAAATCTAAGGTGAGAAATATTTTATATCTTTTACAACCCTCGAAAAATCAACTTGCAAGTTCGCAATTTACAATTAGAAAAATGTCATTTACAACCAAGCTAATAGAAATTTTAATTTGTGATTTCCTTTTTTTTATATTATTTTATTTCTTATTAAATTCTATATTTTTCTTGTTTACCCGGCGCCAGTAGTTTTTAACCGGTCTTCCGTAATCCTACAAAAGATGTGTCTCCATTATTTTTTTTTAGCTGAAGTATGCTCCAAAATATGCTAAATTATTTATTGCACAAATTAAAAAAATATTTAGGCGGGTATTTCATCGTCTCTGGTGGGCCGCGTGTTATAACTAATTGCGAGTTAGTCCAACCTACAATTTTTGTGAGTTGATCTTCTATTTAAGTATAAGTAATTTACTTTAAATTTTTAATCATTACACTATCTCTAATAGGCCGTGAAAGCGTGACGTCAAAATGGATCGGGAATTACATATATATTTTTCGGTTTGAAATTTTGGTAATGGTGAACAAATCACATAACCGTTCAATTTAAATAACTTTCATCTGTTGTGTACTTATGTTTCGTTATGTATATGTCCGTATAAAATCTATTTTACCTTAATATTCAAGAATGCATGTTTTTTTTATTAACATATAGGGTAGGAAAGGTACAAAATTATTTAGAAAATAAACTTATTAGGTGGTTGATTCTTGGGCCTTAGTAAGAGTACTTTTATCTCGCAAATTTTTTATTCTGAGAATTTTAAAATGTTGCAGACGTTTCTGTTACATCCAAAAAAAAATTAAAATTGCAAAAAGTTGACTATTTTATTGTTATATATAATTAGAAATCTATGAATGTATTTTTTGTGAAAAATCTTTAAAATATACAGGCTGTTCCATTTAAGCACGCCACCATTGCTATCTCAAAAACTATAAGAACTACCAGGTTGGTTAACTTAGCAAGGAACCACCATTTTAAAAGTCTATTAACATAAGCCAAACAAATATTTTTTTAAACCAGTGGTTCTCAAGATATGGAGTAGTTTTTTTGCCCATTATGTTGTTCTTGTAAAATGGTGGTTCTCGCTAATTTAAACAACCTCGTAGCTCTTATAGTTCTCGAGATAGCAATGGTGGCACACTTAACTGGAACACCCTATATTTACCGAAAACAACATTTTATTCAAATTTTATTTATTTACAAATAAAACACACAATGTAAACTATCCGCAAATTTCTTGTAGTCCAACCATGATACCATGTTTTAAATACATCCACTATTAAATTATAAACATATTTTTATATAAATATGCATTTAGTTAATAATTAACGCAAAATATATCATTACCTTACAAACTACACATAAGAACACAACAGATGACAGTTGTTTAAATTGCGCGGTTATAGTTTGTTCACTACATGGAAAATCTCAAATATATTATTATAATTCACGTTGTGTATTTGCCGCTCGATTATGACGAGAGCAGTTTCACGGCCTAGACATTGTACATAGTTTGCAGTATTTAGTAATTTAGCAATCTAATAATACAAATACAAATTTATTTCGTATTAATTTTTTATAATGCTATGCATATATTTTAAATATTAATTTTACTGTAGGTTTACAACTTGACTGCAGCAGAGTAAGAGAAAGAGTGCAAGATTCCATTATCCTAACAGAAAAGAACCTGATTGACTTATAATCGAAGGCCTGACGTAATTATTGGTAATTATACATATTGAAAAGAACAACGCACTCAAAAATTCTAAGTTTTGTATAATTTTTAAGTACATAACAAAATGCCAAGTAAAGATAGAATTAAACATCTTAAGCGCAAGCAAAACAACGAGAAAAATGCGGCAAAAAAATAATAAAAATGATAATACGGGAAATATAGAAGAAAACTTTATTAATAGTCAGGTTCAATCAGGTTGTAGGAGTATATCTGTCATTTCAGTAGCGGACAATAATATCAATAATGTACATACAAGTAATCAAACGGCTAATGTAGGAATTAGGACAGTAAACTATCAGATTCCGTTAATAGACCAGGATATTAACACGTTGCTAAATCCTGCAGGGTACTTAGAAGACGTACACATAGACTTTTTCTTTTCTTTAGTCCGTTATATGACTGAGTTCAACCCTCAGCCTACAGTGTATGTAAATGCTCCGGACCGTATCATTCCAGTTCAACAAGGAACTAAACACTTACAAAATTGCGTTTTGTACGAGTATCATATTTAACCGCAATCCGGAACAGGAAAATTATGATATCAATAAGCTTAGGTCACATACTTTAAATATGTTTCGAACACGTAATTTAGTATTATATCCTATAGCACGACAGCAGAAATTAAGACAAAATCATTTAAAGCGTAAAGAGAATGAAACAGCTGAAGAACGGTCCAAACGTCTAAAATTAAATACAGAAAATAAATTAAAAATTTTAGCTAATGAAACACTTGATCAACAAACAAATAGGTTAAATAAATTAAAATTTAATTTCAAAGAATACATTAAAATTGAAACACCTGAACAAAAAACAAATCGCTTAAATAGATTAAAAGATAACTTTCAAAATATGATTCAAATAGAAACACATGAACAAAAAGAAAAACGTTTAAATAGGTTAAAAAAAAATTTTAAAAATACAATTGAAACAGCACCCGAACAGAAAAAAAATCGTTTAAATAGGTTAAAAATAATTTAAAAACTTTACTAGAAACAGAAACTCCAGAACAGAGAGAAAATCGTTGAAATAGGTTAAAAAATAATTTTAAAAATACAATTGAAACAGAAACACCGGAACAAAGAGAAAATCGTTTAAATAAGTTAAAAACTAATTTTAAAAAATCTATAGAAACAGAAACACCGGAACATAAAGAAGAGCGTTTGTTAAAAAATAATATAATAAATAAAAATAAAATAAAGGCACGCAAAAATAAAGTTAATGATAAAGTTAGATTAGCTAGCAAAGGTATAGGAATGCAAATTAAACCGCATTCGTTGGGTCCAATGTCTGCACTGTGCACTTACTGTTCATCCAAAAACTTCGCGTATGAAAAGCCCTCGGGCGGGAAATTCACACACTGCTGCTGTAAAGGCAAACTAAACGCAGATCAATTAGGCGAGTTTCCGGAATACATAAAAAGTCTAATGATCAATAATAACGCGGACAGTAGAAATTTTAAAGATAATATTAGACAGTACAATAGTGCGTTAGATTTTGCTTCATTTGGGGCTAAAATTTCAATGCCTCCGGGCAGAGGACCATATTGTTTCCGAATACATGGTCAAATTTATCATGATTCAGCCAGTTCCTTATATCCAACTAATAATAATGTTGAAAAATATGCGCAGTTATACATTATAAATTCTGCGGAAGCGTTAGAGAAAGGAATGAATATAGAATACAATAAACAGTGTAAACCAAATATAATGGGGCAGTTAGATGATATTATTAGAGAAATTAATCCGTATTCCCAAGCGTACATGATGTTAAAAGAAGTAGAGCAAAGAGAAAAGATAAGCGTAGGTATAATATACCAACATGTAATGAAGTGGCCGTAGTTTTTACATCAAATGACGGAGAGCCACCAATAGATAGACATTTGTGTTCACCCAAGAGCAGGCGGTTCTGTTAGAATTAATCAATTCAGCGTAAATTGCGACCCTATGACATATCCCATACTTTTTCCTCGCGGTGAATATGGCTGGAACATGAACCTAAAGCATGCCGACGGTATTAAAAAACAAAGCATGCTACAATTTTACATGAATAGATTAGCAGTTAGAGATACATTTAATCCGTGTTTAGAAGCCGGAAAGCTAACTCAGCAGTACATTGTAGATGCATACGTGAAAGTCGAGGCAGAAAGATTGACTTATATTAGATTAAATCAGCCTACCCTCAGAGTAGAGCTGTATAATGGGTTAATGGACAATGTAAATAATTTAGCAGATAATGAGGGCGGTAAGGCGGGCACAATGGTTATTTTACCATCCACATTCCAAGGTGGCAGTCGTTTTATGTTAAAAATGTATCAGAACGCTATGTCAATTGTTAGAGAATTCGGCCGACCTGATTTGTTCATAACAGTAACGTGTAATCCAAAATGGCCAGAAATAATTGAACAGTTACGCAAAGGTCAAAGTTCTGCAGATCGGCCAGATATAGTAGCGCAAGTTTTCAACGGAAAAATTAAAAGTATGATGAATGAAATTCTTCACGATGATATTTTTGAAAAAGTCGTAGCCTTTATTTTTGTAATAGAATTCCAAAAACATGGGTTACCACATATGCATTTGTGGTTGACATTAGATAGCGATAGTAAAATCCGTAACAAAGATGAAATAGACGAAATTGTAAGCGCCGAAATTCCAGATGAAGACGATGAACCAGAGTTGTATCAATTAGTTCGAACGCACATGATCCACGGTCCCTGCGGTATATTAAATAAATATTCACCTTGCATGAATGAAAATAAATGCACAAAAAGATACCCTAAAGAATTTCGAAACGAAACACACGAAAATATTAACGGTTATCCTCTTTACAAAAGGCCTGATAATAATGCAAAGATATATATTCTCTGGAAAAACAGTTTAGTAAAATATACAGTAGATAACAGATGGATAGTACCTTACAATCCATATTTGCTAAAAAAGTATAAAGCTCATATTAATATCGAAATATGCTCTTCGGTTAAAAGTGTTAAATATATTTACGATTATCTGTGTAAGGGTCATGACTGCGCAAGTATTAAATTAGGTCAACCAGATAAAGATAAAGCAATTCAATGGGATGAAATCAACGGTTATTTAGATGCGAGGTATGTTTCTGCTCCAGAATGTTGTGGGAGGCTACTGGAATATCCCTTACACGATAAATCACATACAATATTTGAGTTAGCTGTTCATTTGAAATACCAACAGGCGGTATTTTTCGTTAATGGTCAAGAGAAAAAAGCAGTAGAACGGGCAGCGAAAAAAAATACAACTTTAACTGCGTGGTTTATTCTAAATAGCACAGATGTAAATGCTCGGCAGTATGTTTATATGCAAATTCCAAAATATTATGTATTTGTTAATAACGCTTGGAAGGCTAGGCAACGCGAGTCAAAACCACCAATAGGCCGAATGATTTCCGTCAGTCCCAAAGATATAGAACGGTTCCATCCACTTTTAATATTAGTACACGCGAAAGGGGCCACAAGTTTCGAAGACTTGCGTACCGTAGATGGTAAGTTGTATAACGCATACCAAGAAGCTGCCCGCGCATTAGGTCTTTTAGCAAATGATAAAGAATGCGAAAATTGTTTAGGTGAGGCAGTGATAAATAAATTTCCGAGATAATTAAGAGAATTATTTGCATATTTAATTTGTTTCCACACGTCCACCAATGCCGTAGCTTTGTGGGAAAAATTTAAAGAGTATTTGATAGAGGATTATTTATTGCACAATTCCGAAAAAGTAGCGCAAAATAAATGTTTAAGAAAAATTCAATAAATATTAGAAATACCTAGATTCACATTAAGCGATTTTGGTTTCCCGTTGCCAGATGACGTAGATGAAAATGAAAACGATTTGATTGATACTGCAGCAGAGAAATCAGAGGGAGAACTAAATGTAGCGTTGTTTAATAATGATCAAAGAGAAATATTAGATTTAATTTTAAATGCCGTATCAGATAGTAATAGCAAAAATAGATATTTCTTTGTAGACGGTCCTGGTGGTACAGGAAAGACATTTTTATATAATACCCTCATCAGTATTTCAAGAGGTCAAAATATTAAGGTAATAGCCGTGGCGTGGACAGGAATAGCGGCTACTTTATTAAAATGTGGACAAACTGTACATTCGGTTTTCAAGTTACCAGTACCTGTAAAAGACGGCTGCGTATGTAAAGTTAAAGCGAATAGTAATGCAGGCAAACTAATAAAAGATGCAAGTGTAATCATCTGTGACGAAGTAACAATGATACCGAAACACGCGTTAAATGCAATAGATTTACTTTTAAAAGATTCGATGAACAATACGGTACCATTTGGTGGGAAAGTTATAGTATTAGGTGGTGATTTCAGACAATGTTTACCGGTAGTAAATTATAAAAATCATCGTAACACAATAATAGAAACTTGTGTAATAACAAGTCACTTATGGCAACTCTTTCAAATATTTTCTTTAAAATAAAACATGCGTGTAAATAGGGACGAAAAAGAATTTTCTGAGTATTTACTAAAAATCGGCAATGGTTTAACTGAAGTTATCAAAATTCCTGCACACTGTGTATCACAAACGTCATTAGCTAATGATATATTTGGAGATAATGATATAGAGCCAAATGATAAACGCAAATTTACAGACCGCGCCATTTTAACACCAACAAATGACGATACAATGGTAATAAACGAACAAGTATTAAATAAAATCGTAGAACAATCAAAAATATATTACAGTGCTGATTTTTGTGAAGGCGATGATAAAAATAAAATTAGTTATCCAACCGAATTATTAAATGCGTTAACACCAACCGGAATGCCTCCTCACAAATTAACGTTAACAGTGGGGGCATTAGTAATGTTACTAAGAAACATGAATCCAAAACGTGGGCTATGTAACGGTACAAGATTTATTATAAAAGATATGAAAACTAATTACCTTGATGTAGAAGTATTAACCGGGCAAAGTGCAGGTACCTGACTCTATCTACCAAGATTTGATTTAATTACCGATACAAATTTACCATTTAGTTTAAAACGTCGCCAATTTCCAATTCGATTAGCATTTTCAATGACAATTAATAAATCACAAGGTCAAACGTTTAATTTTGTTGGAATTAATTTAGAAAATCCAGTTTTCACTCATGGCCAATTATATGATGCAATGTCGAGAGTACGGTCATCTAAAAACTTAAAAATAAAATTACCGGAATCAAATATTAACGAAAATTCTAAAGAAGGAATAACGACGAATGTTGTATTTAAAGAAATTTTACACTAAACAAGATATTAAAATCATAATGAAATAATTTCAATTAAATGTTAATCAATAAAAAAATTATATAAGATAACAATATTATATGGAGTACATATTTATAAACATTATTTCAAAATTTAAAAACATTATATAAAGCATTTCATAAACAAATTTACAAAAAATTTAAGTTAAAGTGCAAGTATTAAACCAATCTTTTCACATGATGAACATTATGCAGTATCGTAGCCAGGTTATTAAAAACCTTAAAGATAAAATTATCAGATTCAAATATTAAAAATATATATTTGAATTGTGAACAAATGAAATATTTAGAAAAAAAAAATTGAACAAGTAGATATCATGATAAAAAATTGTTATATTTACAATGTCATAGTCATTTCGTAACTTATTGCAAAAATATGAACAAAATATGAATAATACATAAATTTCATTATAATTAATTTTAAAACTATATAAAAAAAATATTTCATGTTTGAAGTCAAACACATTGAAATAAAATGTAATAAAACTAAATAAATCTAGCAATTCATATAAAAATATATAAAAAATTGCAATCCATTTAATAATTATTGAATGAACGTAAAATTTAAAAACATTTAATAAACAAAAGTATATAATAAATGATAACAGATAAGCAGGCCAGTCTACCATTATATCTCAAAACTCATGCAACAGAATACTATTTTGTACTTATGTTTTTGGCATTATACTACAAAACCGCCAAGTATTGTAAAAATTTCAAGTACCATTGGGGGTTTTAATGTGTTATGTTCCAAGTCATTGTGACTGTTGCATGAATTTGAGAAATAAGGTTTTGATATTCATAAAACTATAAAAGTGCAAATATTAAGTACAATTTATTTAAACATACATTTTTTGGTAAAAATACCTTTTTATTTTTAATTACTTTGGTAAATGGCAAAACAATGGCTTGGACATAATGCATTAAAACCCAATACCAGTAGTATTAAAATTTTTGCTTTACTTTGATTTAGTATTATAGCCCGTGATAAATAAATATAAGAGAAATTAAATATATTAAAAAATAATAATAAGTATATATATATATATATATAGCTCGACTATCCTAGTGGTTCGCCTCCATGCTTCTCTGTTTTGTGCTACGGTTTTCCAATCTCCTAGTTTTATTCTTTTTATATCGCTAATCACTCCGTCTTTCCATCGTGCTTTTGGCCGGCCCTTTGGTCTAGTTCTTGTTATTCGAGCATCGTAGGTTCTTTTCGTGATTCTACTTGGATCCATCCGTTCCAAGTGACCAAACCACCTTATTCTCTGTACTTTAGCTTCAGCTACTATGTTTGGTTCTTTGTACAGATCTTGCAGTTCGTGATTCATCCTTATACGCCAGGAATTTTCTTCAATCACCGGTCCAAAGACTTTTCTTAATATTTTCCTTTCAAATCTTAGTAGATTTTTCTCATCTTCTTTTTTAATTACCCACGATTCAGAACCATACAGAACAACAGGTCTGATCAGAGTTTTGTATATGTTGAGTTTTATTGATTTGGAAAGGCTTCTTGATTTCATTAGATGTTGTAGCGCAAAATAGCTTTTGTTTCCCATATAAATTCTTCGTCTTATCTCTTTGCTTTGATCATTATCATTGGTTATATTTGCTCCTAAATACTCAAAACTGTCAATCACCCCTATAGTCAGGTCTTCTATCTCGAAAATTTCTTCTAGTCGTTTGTGTTGTCTCGATACTTCCATGATTTTAGTTTTACTTGCATTAATAGTAAGTCCCATTTTTACTGCCGCCCTATTAAATTTAATTGTTACAGCTTTCAGTTCCTGTAGATCTCTACTTATTATCACCACATCATCAGCATAGGCAAGCGTTAGATGGGTTTTATTAAACACAGTACCAGCTGTGTTCATTTCGGAATCTCGTATGATTTTTTCAAGGGCTAGATTAAATAGAATGGGAGCCAGGGTATCGCCTTGCTTGAGTCCAGTATTGGTTGTAAAGGGTTGAGAGCATTCCCTCTGCCATCGTATTTTATTATTTTGTTGGTTTGTTGATAATCTGATAAGATTGACTAGTTTGATTGGTATACCTAGGTTTTCTAATGCACTCCATAGTTCCTTCCTCTTAATGCTGTCATAGGCTGTTCGAAAATCGATAAAGATGCAATACAATGGGATATTGAATTCCCAGCACTTCTCAATGGACTGTTGTAGGAGGAATATGTTATCTGTCGTTGATTTACCTTTTTTAAATCCACTTTGGTAGTCACCCACAATTTCTTCCGTGTATCTTGTGCATTTTTGTAATAGTGTTGTAGTAAATATTTTAAATGCTATGTTTAGTAAAGTTATTTCTCTGTAGTTTGAGCATAGCATCTTATCCCCTTTTTTAAAGATGGGGCATATCAGGGCTTCATACCACTCAGGTGGTATTTCTTCCTTTTCCCAGATTTGTTGAATGATGTCTCCTAGTTGTTCCGTAAATTCACTCCCTGCTGCCTTGTATAGTTCTGCAGCGATATTGTCTGGCCCTGGGGTTTTGTTGTTCTTAAGTTTTGCTATTGCTTCTTCTATGTCTTCTACGGAGGGTGGGGTTATGTTTGGCTGTACCGATTGGTAAATATTGCGTATTTCTTCCTGGTTGTCTTCTTCAAAGTTATTTAGCAGGTCTGAGAAATGTTCTCTCCATCTTTCAAGTGCTTTATTGGTATTTGTTATTGTATTATCATCTTTATCTTTTATTAAGTTTGAATTGTTCCGTTTATAATTTGTTTGTCTAATTTCTTTATAGTAATCTCGTACATTCTTATGATTATATAGTTCTTTAATACTTTCTAGTTTCTTCTGTTGGAATTCTCTTTTCTTTTTTCTTAGCATTTTAAATGCTTCTTTTCTGGCTGTTTTGTACAGTTGTTCGGAAGTTCTCGTCTTTCGTTGTAGCAATCTTTTCCTGGCGTCGTTTCTTTCTTCTATTACTTTTCGACATTCTTCATCAAACCAGACCTTTCTGCTTTCCTTCTTTTTATCTAGTAATTCATTAGCACTATTTATCAGAGTTTGGCTCAGATATCTCCATTTTTCTTGTAATGTTTGATTATGTTCTATATTCCTCAATGTATTGCAGATTTTGCTTTCGAATTCCTCTCTTGTGTTTTCATTTCTAAGTTTATCAATGTCCCATCTTGGTGAGTTTGATTTTTCCTGAAGTTTATTAGGGGGTATTTTTTGTCTTATGGTTGAGACTACAAGATAATGATCTGAGTCTATATCAGCTACCCTAAAAGATCTTACGTTGGTAATAGCTCTAGCATGTTTTGTGTCTACAACTACGTGGTCTATTTGGTTTTCATGATTCCCATTAGGAGATACCCATGTTACTTTGTGGATGTTTTTACGTATAAAGTGTGTACTAGAGATTATCATATTATTAGCTGCAGCAAAATCTATAATTTTTGTACCGTTGTTGTTACTGATGTCATGTAAGCTTTGCTTCCCTATCGTGGGAGTGTACGTTGATTCTTTGCCTATCTGAGCATTCAAGTCTCCGATTATGATTTTCATGTCATTTCTTGGGATTTTACTGTACGCACGTTCTAATTTTTCATACCATTCTTCCTTAATAGCTTCCTCTTTTTCCTCAGTGGGGGCATGAACATTAATTATCGTTACATTATAGAATTTTGTTTTTACTCGTAGAGTACTTATTCTTTCATCAATCGGTGTGAAACCAATTATGCTACTAAGAGATCTCTTCCTAACCAGAAAGGCTGTTCCTCCTTGTCCATTGCGGGCAGCGCTATGGTATAGCGCTGTATCTCTTTGCATTAGTAATCCACTATTTGGCCATCGTGTTTCCTGGATTGCTATATTTCTTCGCTTCTTCTTTTAATTCTTCAAGGGCTCCTGCCCTGTATAAGCTTCTTATGTTCCATGTTCCTAACTTCCAGTTTAGACATGTCCTTTTTCGTTGCCTATGTTGTTTCCTTTTATTCTGTCCATTCCAAGGCTTCCCATTAGGATTTTTAATCGGTTGTATTTTTCCGGGGCTGAAGGATTAGTCCTGCGCCCAACCCCCGTATAGGAGGACCGTTTCTCCCTCTTCCGTTGGCCCTGATTGCTCAGGTTACCAGGGTTCACCGCGTGGAGGTGGAAGTAGGAATTGGGCCTACTTCGTGTGGTTCGCATCACTACCCCTTTGAACCCCCATTAAAAAAAAAATAAACATGTAATATTATAAAAAGGATTATTGATGGTGTATATGAAACATGAAATAAAAATATAAGAAAGCAGTAGTAATAAATTTAAGTATAACATAAATGCATGTTGAAGCAATAATTATGATTTAAAAATGTGATTTAGAAATACTTAATAATATAAAAAGGAATAAGAAAGAATTTAAAATATAAATAATAAAAGACGTTATGATGGTAAAATTTGATTTGTTAAATAATATATGCAATATATTTAATAAATGTAATTGATATAAGTATTAAATATTATTCCAACATAAAAAGTGGTTCGTAAAATGTTGTAAAAGGTAATAAAAAAGAATTTAAGTCTGATAATACCATTGCTCCTTTTACAAATTTTACAGACCTTGCCAAAATGAAAATACAATAAAAAGAATTATAAATAAAACTATTCTTTACATAAAAGTTACTAAAATAATATTAACAATGAAAAACATGAATAAAATAAAAAGTATAAAGCAATGGTTAAGTATTAGAAAAATTTTCTATAGCGTCTACATCCTGGTATATTGTATATTTTACCAATATTTTCAATAATATACATTAAAAACTTTATTTAATGATAAAAAGGTCCTTACATTTAATAGTTAAATGAAAACCTATTTTATATGTAAGTATAAAAAAATAATTTAAATTTTTTACATTAAAATACAATTATAATAAAATTATATTTAAATGCATATTTTACCTTCCACTACTACTAAAATATTGGTTAAGCAACATTTTTTTATTATAATACAACAGTCATTAGTTAACATTAATATTTTTCATTGACAATAAAAAATGTAATAGCGCTTAAACAATACTGCTGTCAATAATTTTTCATGAATACCATCTAAAAATAAAGACGTTATATGAAAACTATCTAATACCAGGCTTAAGTTAAAACATGTTGCGTCTCTCTATAATATGTATTAGAAATGTGACGTTAAACAAATATATATAATAAATCGCAACATGTGGGCAGGCCAGTCTACCATTGTACCTCAAAATTCATGCCACAGAATATAAATACACATTTTTTTGGCAATATACTACATACTACTACAAAATCGCAAAGTATGGTAAAAATTCCAACTACTGCTGGTGGGTTTTGAAGTGTTATGTAATGAAGTCATTGTCACTGTTGTATGATTTTGAGTAACAATATTTTTATTTTTAAAAAACTACGAAAGTACAAATATTAACTGCAATTTATTTGGTAAGAGTACATTAAATTTATATTTTTTTGTTTTAAATTACATTTTTATGTACATAATGTGTACCATATTATCTATAATTCCTTGGTAGACTTGGCAAGACAATGACTTGTTACATAATACATTAAAACTCTATACCAGTGGTATTTGGGATTTTTGCTGTACTTTGCTTCAATATTATAATATCCCGTGGTTAAAAAAATTAAAACAATAAATAAGAAAAAATAAGCTTCATAATAATTACTCGTCACAAACCGGCTGGTGGGTATGAAGCTAATGAAGCATATTACAACATTATAATAAAAAAAAAACACAAAGCGATCAAATAAAAGAAAAATAAGAGAGTAATAAATCGCAAAAGTATGAATGTTTGTATGAATGATGTATGAAATCGAGTTGCCAGGTTATCAAAATTTGTTTTTCATTTTATATGAAAGATTCTACAATTTTAACAATAATAACTGCAGTTAGTAAACAAATCGTATTCTTTTATTATTTTGTTGAGTTGAGTAAAATATTTCTATAAATTATCTAAAATGTAAATGAATTTTTTATTAATATTATTATACATTCATATTCTTAAATAATTTAACTTATTTGTATTAAAAATTATCTGGCAACTCAAATAATTTCTAATAAAAATTAAAATATAATATCAGAAAACTTTTTCAAAATTATATATTTCTTAAAAAAAATGTAGAATGATTTGTTACACTTTTGTAACTAATTAAAAGTTAAATTCATAGTATATAATAAAGATACACAAATATCAAAATAATTTCATTTGATTCACATCGATATAATATGGTAGGTTATTATCAAGTTCTGGGAAATATAATTTTTGTATTTCATAATTTTAGATAATAATAACTGAAATCTACACTGCATTATGACTGTAAACTATGTCGAATATAATAAATATGGAATACAAGTATACCAGTATATGGACAATTAAATATGTGAAATCGTAATAACGAAGTTTTTTCAACTGAGGCGAACATTTTTTTTTTATATAAAAAAGTGTTTGAATGTTTACATATTTTATATAAATTAATAATGTTCCTTTTTAAAAACAGAAAACTGGATCGATGGGATAAAATCTACAAGTTGAATTTTTCTTCATTAAATATTTCATTCATTTCAATCACAAGAAAATGATTTAATTTTATTCGAAGCATATAGCATATTTTAATTCAAATGATAAATGAAATATAGTATTTTATATGTTGATGTCAGACAATAAATCCACTGTAAAATGACGGTAACAATTAAAAGAAACTAATCTTCCTCAATTATATTAGTCTTTATTTGTAGAGGACAGGAGTTTCACCAGAATGTCTTTTTGAAATACTTGTCAACAATGATCTCAACTGAGAATTGATATTAAATATTTTGGAACCGAACTTTGAAACCTATTCGCTGACGATTTTCCTGCTATTGGAAAAACTTCAATATTATAGACAAAGTTTAATAAGAATGGTAAATACATTATATTAAAAAAAAAACATCTTTATTAATTATTTTTTATTTAACAGAATGCACAACCCTTTCATCACTGGCAGAATACTTCTTCGAATTATCGAATAATTTATTAAACATAGGTAATATTTATTTGTAACTAATTATTTATATTTACTCATTAAAATTTTTTCAGACAAAATATACATAAAAGTTACTACATTAGCTGAAAGAACAATTTTTCAAATATTGCATTATAAATTCTACAAGAAAAGTTTGCAGTGTTCAAACAAAGTAAGCCAAATTCTTACTAATTCTCTTTGCGGCTGTTATATATTTTATTTTATTTGGTTATAGGTACTTAGCTCAATCCTTCTGCGACCAAACGCTCTTCCTTTATAGATGAAACAATTCCAATATATTTAAATAATGTAAGTCATTTTTTACTACTTATATATCTCATTATTTCAAATTACTCTTTTTGTATAGCGATCGTCTTTTGCTAACGTTTTTTGGACGGTTTTCCGTTAGCATTTACAGGGAATCCTGGAGGCTGATTCGTCCCGTCCAGAAGCTTCTTGCTGTATAACTTATTGTCATTATTATGTATTGTAATGTTTTAATAATTTATTACTTTCTTATTTTGTGTATCCAAGTTATAATTAAACATTTGTTTAAGACGTTGTTATTTTTGATTCTAGATTGCGAAATGTCACTTTTGCACTCGAGAATGCAAAAGCATTTCACAATCAAGGATCAAACATTTTTTAGAAATCTAAATTCCAAAATTAGTTAAAATGCAAAAAGAAAATTTTGACGTTTATCAAATCAAATATTTTTGACAGCTGATAGATAGTTGACAGCAGAAATAAAACAACTGTTTTAAATTATATCATTTTTGAAATGAAATATTTCAATACTTCATTGTATAATACTATTAAAATGAAAAAAGAAAGCAAGAAAGACACTAAAATGACAGATTTTATTAAATTGCGACCCTATATTTCATCAAAAAAGTTGCATGTTGTAAAAGTCTTTTGCTTTTATTACAATAACTATTTAACAATTTTCAAATAAAATATTTGTAAAAAATATGGTCAGTAATGCATATTCAAATTTTCCCGCCAAAGAATAATGGCGGTACAGCAGCCAAAGTCGTTGAGTACCCCTAGATAAAAAAATATTATTTTAATATTCTTCGTTTGTCAAATTGAATTTTTAAGTTTCAGTTATTTATTAAATTTGAATTGACTAAAAAGTACATAAAATGAATGAAATAATCATCTTCCTAACACAAATTTGAACTATCATCTAACAAATATAAAAGTAAATCTATAAAAATTACTTTATTTGTGCGACCGTTTTATTATAAATATTTCTTTGGTTTAAATTTCCTGTACGGTAGGTAACTATCTTCACGAGTAAGGTTGTACGTGAGCTATGCACAATTCCTGTGAATATAAAATGGCTGGATTTTATCGCCACTATCATTTTGTGACAATTCATTTAAAATATAAACCCTCGGTCTGTATTACACACAGTTAAGTCAAGTTAGTTTAAAGGTAGATTTTTTAAAATCTATATACCCTCTGTCTATACATCAAGTTGAACGTATCAATAATATTAGCTTACGTTATTTGATTACCAGTGATATTAGTTTAGCCAAAAGAAGACTAAAAAGGTCTTTGGTAGCGATTTGTCATTTTAAAAAGACATAATTTTTTATTAGTAAAGACTCGAAGTAGCGTTCACATAAAAAAAAATAATGCCCAGGGTAAAATTATTGGTATGTGTCCAACCTCCCGCTTCTAATAATAAATTCTATGTTTTCCAGTACATTCAATTTGTAGTTTTAAAATTAGGTATTGCAGTTCACAATATATTTAATTCGTTTCATACCTAAAATTTCCTTCATAAAATTTGTATGACCAAAAAAACAATTATTTTTGGCGTTACTGAAACCGGAATCGAACTTAACCTTGATGCATGCAAATATATTCCTTATATATATATCTTCCACCTGTTTTAATTTTACAGGAAAATACTTTATATTTACTTATTTTATCTTTTAAACTTACAGCAAATTTGACATCGTATGTCAAATTTTATGAACTTATCTGTTTTATCGAAATTTCTGAGCCTAAACGATATGTTAAATTATTATAATTTATATATTTATTCTGTTTATCTAGGAGTTACATATTATATAAACATAATTATACAGATCGGTAGAAAATTTAAAAATCTTTATATTTATATGTTAACGATGTGATTTAAACGTAAAAAATAAATAGGGCACGAGAGCAGCACTGTCGACCTGTGCCCGAGAATCTCAGCTCATTTTACATCATTCTATGATTGTCTCAGTCATATACCTATTAGTAACATACCGCTGATCCTCCGCGATCCATACGTTCAACAAAGCGTAATAGAGTTATATCTTGCATCGCACACAGTCGTTACAGTGCACTTATTGCGCAGGCTCAACACTCTAGAAAACAGTGTTTCAAAGTCACATTTAATATTGAAATTAAAATAAATAAATACAGAAATTTGAAGAAAGTAACGAATTATTGTACATAATACTGTAACAATAATTTAATATTGATTATTGATAATAAAATTACAATATCGCGAAATTTAAAATATTTTAAGCTATGTTTTGTATACTATGCACGATGCATATTATACAAAACATAGCTTAAAATATTTAAATTTTGCGCTGTAGTAATTTTATTATCAATAAACAATATTAAATTATTATTACAGTATTATGTACAATAATTCATTACTTTCTTCAAATTTCTATATTTATTTATGTTATTTTAAATATTAAATGTGACTTTAAAACACTATCTCCTTGCGTGATGAGCATGCGCACCAAGTGCACTGTAACAGCTGTGTGAGATGCAAGATATATCTCTATTACGCTTTCTTGAACGTATGGCAATTACATTGGGAAGATAGGGGTTCAGCAGTATATTACTAATAGGTATATGGTCTCAGTTCACACTATTCCAAGCGGAAGAGAAGAAGTGGCGGAAATTTAAATCGACGGCATTGGCGAGTTTTGTATTCATTCCAATCTGCCCCTGCGATCTCTATGTGTGGTTTATCCATTGCGCCCTTTTAGTGTTTCTCGTGTCAGTATTTGTTGTTATTGATTTTGTTATTGTTGTTGAGTTTGTTATTTTATTTATTGTTAAAATCGACAACAACAAATAATTAACACGATAAACTGCTAGTAAATTCATATTTTCATTATAAAATAATGCAAAAGAAAGTATTAAAATTGCTTCATAAAAATATAAATGAACATAGCAACAGAAAAACATGAATATAATCATGTTTTTTGGCAATATAAAAATGTATCAGTTTATAAATTTCGGTATGATATTTCACATTATTTATATTTATAAAATAGATAATTATTTTTGAAATAATACCTTTTTATTCATTCTTTAACTAACTTCATACTTATTGTGTCAAGTAATGACAGTTATGCTGTCAAACTTAATGTATTGTATGAAAATACAAATTATGCTAAAATATAATAATAAATAATATACATTACAACAAATGTTTCTAGGTATAACACATAGTAGCACCCCCCGTAGAAGGGTGTGAAAAAAATTTCTCAATTTCCAAAGTTCGCAAATTCAACATATATTTTTATTTATTTCCTAAACGGTCTCGCGTGCCGCTTTGAAATTGTTATAAATAAATAACATACATTACAACAAATGTTTCTAGGTATAACACATTTACATATTGTAAAATATTTTTATTAAATTATAAAAGTATTTAAAATTAAGTATAACTGCCTTTTTGCAAGTACTTGATTACAAATATCGATTAGAGATTAGATTAAGATCGAATTTTGATTACAATAATAAAAATATTATGTAGTTAACATTACCATGATTCAACTTTTATTTATAACAGCTAGAAAACATGGAATCGAATTTAGTTCACATTGAAATGTCTGTACTCATCTGTCAACATTGTCAGTGTCGTATGATTTTCAAAGGCTGTTTAGTGTGTACATATGTACATCGTTTTGAAAATGGAACATGGGTAATTTGCCAAATGTACATTATTCTATGATAAATGATTTTTATCGAATGAATTCAAATCCTCCAAGTTTGTTACGTGAAGCGATTTAAAAAAATACGGGTATTTTATATATTTTTTACAGAACCATAAAATGGAAGAAAATAAATTAGGTCATATATCCCATTAAGGTTTACAAACGACACATTTGATTATATCAACTAAAAACTTGTAGTAACTTCTTTAAATGTAACCAAATTGACATTCAAGTGAAGCAAGTAATGTACTTTGTTGAATAAAAACTGTTTTATTAAGAAGGTATGTCCGTAAATATTACAAATTCTTCTTCAAATTATAGTAATTTGTTCCCCAAAATTATCCATTCAAAATGTTTGTTCGTTAAGTGCAATAGTCTATAACGAAGTGAAAATTTCGGTTAAGATAATAGAAGAAAATGTAGTCAAATTTTATAAAATTTTAACTTTGATTAAATCAAGCACAAGGCGTATTTTAAGTAGTCCTGTTTTCAACACAAATGAATTTGTAATTATGGTTTACAGACTAAAAATTTGATTATAGCAATGAAAAATTTGTCGGAGGTATACCGTGTTTGTTATGAATTAAAAGCACTTGGAAAGGGTTTAGCTTGCAAACATGATAAAATAGTTCTTGTCAATCGGCTTTTGTTTTTAGCGAAAAGTTGTCAGAAGTATGCCGTCTTTGGTATCAAATGAAAGTACTCGAGTAGGGCAGCCATGTTGCAATAACAAAAATTTGCCAGGTCGATCGGCTGTTGTTCTTTTGCAAAATTTGTCAGAAGTATGTCGTGTTTAGTATCGTATGAAAGGTCTCGCCGAGAGCTGGTATACAGGAATGAAATTAGACTTCAACTGTAAATACTTCATTGATGCCGGAGGCCTAGTGAAGCTCAGCGTAGCTGAGCCTTCGCTAGTCCATATACTAAACGATTAGATTCACTATCTATCTATCTATATATCTATCTATCTATAGATTCATCACGAGCATCGAGTAACTTTTGTAATCGCCTACAGCCTGAACCATGCAAGTGATTGTTATAAATTTGTTTTTAATATGTGGGGGCTAATGAGATCTGGTGCCTTTTGGGTGTCTTATATTTTTACTATTAGTAATTTTCGTGTAAAAAATTAAAACTTTGCACAAATGCTGCCTTGAAACAATGGATCCCAGAGGCCATGTCTAATTTTAAGAAGAATCACGCCGTCATCCGTCACTTTTGACAATCTGCCTATGAACTTTAAATGATTATAGCTTTTAATAGAACATTGATATCAAAGATTTAAAAAAAGTATCATGAATAATAGACTTGAGCAAATGTGTTACAACTAATTTAAGTTTAAAACATAACGTATTTAATTAATATATGTGTGATGAAGTAACTAAATTAAAACCAAATATTCCTAAACTAACTTCACTGAAGACGGTGGCAGTTGTATTAGGGTTGCCAATAATAATTTATAAATTTAAAAATTAACTACTATTTTTTATTACAAACAGTGTTGCCAAATTATAAAGTAACTAAATAAAAGTCAAATATTCCTAAATAAAATAAATTGAATACTTTGCTGTGTTTGTTTTCAAAAGAAAGAAAACTATAAGGGCCAGTTTTAAAATGAAAAAAAAATAAGTCATGTCGATCTACATTTGTTTTTCGTTAAAAGTTGTTAGAAGTAGGTCGTCCTTGGGTTTTAAGGAAACGACACAATACGGACTGGTGTGCACGAATGACATAAATTTTCTATGTAGATTAGAATTTGTTTTTTGCGAAATGTTGTCAGAAAAATGTCGTGTTTGGGTATTTTCGAATTACAAAAGTCAATGTTGCCAAATGTTTAATAAAGTAACTAAACAATGAACAAATATTCCCAAATGAAAGATTACTGAAGACAGTGAATATTATATTAGGCTAGGTTACGATGAGGGCTAGCGTGCAAAATGAACACAAAAGTTCTATTTCGAACGGCTTTTGTTTTTTGTAAAAAGTTGTGAGAAGTATGTGGTGTTTGGTATCAAATGAAAAGGCTCGATAAGGGCTGGCGTGTAGAATCAACTAAAAAGGTCAATGTTGATCGGCTTTTGTTTTTTGCAAAAATTTCTTAAAGGTATGTCGAGTTTGGTCTCAAATAAAAGGTCTCGTTGAGGGCTGGCGTGCAGAAGTATGACGAGTTTGGTATCAAATGAAAGGTCTCGGAGAGGGCTAGCCTGCAGAATTGACAAAAATGTACTATGTCTATCGGATTTTGTTTTTTGCAAAAAGTTGTCAGAAGTATGTCGTGTTTGATATCAAATGAAAGGTCTCGGAGAGGGCTAGCGTGCAGAATTGATAAAAATGTGCTATGTCGATCGGTTTTTGTCTTTTGCAAAAAGTTGTCAGAAGTGTGTGGTGTTTGGTATCAAATGAAAAGTCTCGTCGAGGGCTTGCTTGCAGAATTGACAAAAATGTTCCATGTCGATCGGCTTTTGTTTTATGAAAAAGTTGTCAGAAATATGTCGTGTTTGGTATCAAATGAAAGGTCTCGGAGAGGGCTAGCGTGCAGAATTGACAAAAAATGTACTATGTCGATCGGTATTTATTTTTTGCAAAAAGTTGCTAGAAGTGTGTGTGGTGCTTGGTATCAAATAAAAGGGTACAATGAAAGCTGGTGTGCAGAATTAACGAAAATGGTCAATGTCGATCGGCTTTTGTTTTTTGCAAAAGGTTGTCACAAGTATATAGTGTTTGGTATCAAATGAAAAGTCTCGGTGTGGGCTAGCGTGTAGATATGATAAAAATGTTTCATGTCGATCGACTTTTGTTTAATGCAGAAAGTTGTCAAAAGTATGTCGTGTATGGTATCAAATGAAAGGTCTCGGTGAGAGTTGGGGTACATAAATGACAAAAATGTTTCATGTCGACCGGCTTTTGTTTTTTGCAAAAAAAATATTAGAAGTATATCGTGTTTGCAATCTATTGAAAGGTCTCGGTGAGGTCTGACGTGGAAATATAAAATAATTGTTTCATGTTGATCGGCATTTGTTTTTTAAACTGACAGCGGAGCTCTAGGGAATGCTCGGCGGAGCCGAGAATTCGCTAGTCCTATATACTAAAAGGCATGTGTCCTAATCTATATTTATTTTCATCATGACGATCGCCAAATTTTCGGACAAACCTACAGCCTTAACCATTTATGAAATTGTTATGTATAATAATATCAATTTGTAGAGAATGATGCGTAGGTGTGCCTTTTTGGTGTTTCATATTTTTACGTCGAGCAGTTTTTGCGTAAATTAATAAAAACCACACACTTTTTTAATTTTAAACAATCTTGAAACTAAAGATCCTAGTAGCCATGTCTAAATTTTAAAAGCATCACGCTGTAATCTGTCACTTTTGACAAACGGTCTGTGAACTTTAAACGATTGTATTTTCAAATCATCATCAATGGCACAACATTCCTATGTGGAACAAGGCCTCAAATACCTGAAGTACTTGTTTCGTGACATGTTTTACTTGCATTTTAGAGATGCAGGTTGTCAGCCTACAGTCTCTGCAAGGCCAGCACACACCAAGCCGTTGTGCGGCAACCCATCCAATTGGACAGGGCGGGCTATGTTGCTTATCTACACGATCAGACAAGCCACGCCACGACCACACAACCGTACTGGCTGACGTATTTTCAAATAGAACATTGATATTAGAGAAATGAATACAGTATCATGTATAATAGTCTTGAGCAAAGGTGTTACAATTAATTTAAATTTAAAACATAACGTATTTAATTAATATAAACTTTGACATTTCCAATGTCAAAAGGCAATGTTGCCAAATGTGTAATGAAGAAACTAAATTAAAACCAAATATTCCTAAACTAACTTCACTAAAGACGGTGGCAGTTGTATGAGGATTGACAATATTAATTTATAAATTTAAAAATTAACTACTATTTTTTAATACAAACAGTGTTGCCAAATTATAAAGTAAGTAAATAAATATCAAATATTCCTAAATAGAATAAAATGAATACTTTGCTGTGTTTGTAATCAAAAGAAAGTAAACCATAAGGGCCAGTTTTAAAATGACAAAAAAAACGTGTCATGTCGATCTGCATTTGTTTTTCGTAAAAAGTTGTTAGAAATAGGTCGTCCTTGGGTTTTATGGAAACGACAAAAATGTTCTACATAGATTAGAATTTGTTTTTTTGCAAAATGTTGTCAGAAAAAAAGCCGTGTTTGGGTATTTTCGAATTACATAAGTCAATATTGACAAATGTTTAATAAAGTAACTAAACAAAGAAAAATTTTTTCCAAATAAATGTTACTGGAGACAGTGAATGTTATATTAGGCTAGGTCACGATGAGGGCTACCGTGCAAAATTAACAGAAATGTTCTATATCGAACGGCTTTTGTTTTTTGGAAAAAGTTGTGAGAAGTATGTGGTGTTTGGTATCAAATGAAAAGGCTCGATAAGGGCTGGCGTGTAGAATTAACAAAAAAGGACAATGTTGATCGACTTTTGTTTTTTGCAAAAAATTCTCAAAGGTATGTCGAGATTGGTCTGAAATTAAAGGTCACGTTGAGGGCTAGCGTGCAGAATTGACAAAAATGTTCCATGTCGATCGGATTTTGTTTCATGCAAAAAGTTGTCAGAAGTATGTCGTGTTTGGTATCAAATGAAAGGTCTCGGAGAGGGCTAGCATGCAGAATAGACAAAAATGTGCTATGTCGATCGGTATTTGTTTTTTGCAAAAAGTTGTCAGAAGTGTGCGGTGTTTGGTATCAAATGAAAGGTTTTAATGAAGCCTGGTGTGCAGAATTAACGAAAATGGTCGATGTCGATCGGCTTTTGTTTCTTGCAAAAGGTTGTCACAAGTGTATAGTGTTTGGTATCAAATGAAAAGTCTCGGTGTGAGCTAGCGTGTACATATGATAAAAATGTTTCATGTCGATCGACTTTTGTTTTATGCAGAAAGTTGTCAAAAGTATGTCGTGTATGATATCAAATGAAAGGTCACGGTGAGAGTTGGGGTACATAATGACAAAAATGTTTCATGTCGATCGGCTTTTGTTCTTTGCAAAAAAATATTGGAAGTATATCGTGTTTACAATTTAATGAAAGGTCTTGTTGAGGCCTGACGTGCAAATATGAAATAATTGTTTTATGTCGATCGGCATTTGTTTTTTGCATTGACAGCGGAGCTCTAGGGAATGTTTGGCGTAGCCCAGAATTCGCTAGTCCCCTAAATGATTAGATTCACTACATATCTATCTTTATATCTATCTATAGATTCGTCACGAGCATCGAGTAACTTTTGTAAACGCCTACAGCCTGAACCATGCAAGTGACTGTAATAATTTTTTTTTTAATATGCGGAGGCTAATGAGATCTGGTGCCTTTTGGGTGTCTCATATTTTTGCTGTTAGTAGTTTTCGTGTAAAAAATTAAAACTGTGCACAAATGCTGCCTTAAAACAATGGATCCCAGAGGCCATGTCTACATTTAAGAAGAATCACGCCGTCATCCGTCACTTTTGACAATTTGTCTATGAACTTTAAATGATTATATCTTTTAATAGAACATTGATATTAAAGATTTAAAAACAGTATCATGAATAATAGTCCTGAGCAAAAGTTTTACCAATATTTTAAGTTTATAACGCACACATTTAATTATTTTAAATTTTGACGTTTCGAATCACATAAGTCAATGTTGAAAAATGTGTGATGAAGTAACTTTGACAAGTGTAAAGTACGAATATTGAAGTACAATAATATTGAAAATGGGCAAAGATATTATTATCTATGTATCCGTACTTTATAAAATTGAACAAAATATGTATTATTATTGTAGAAATTGTATATGGTATAATTAAAATTTTCTGACATTTAACGTTTGTTATAATTGGTTATAACATAAATTTATACTAGAAATTTTGCAACTTGATACAAATACTCAGAACATATGTTGGTTTGTACTTATTATTTATTATTTAAATAAATATAAAATGATATATGTATGTATAAGAAATGTAGAGAAAGATATAAAAAGGATAGAAATATACAAAAGATTGGAAATATGCAGTACTAAAGAATATGAAAGACGAAAGAGTACAATTTATTATTCCTGCTAAAGCAGAAACATTATTTTTCAGAAAATAATTCAATTAATTGACAATCTGTTCTTTATATACGAGGGTTATAGGAATGATTCAAATAACGCGCATATTTTGGGCAGGTATTCTTATTTTGATTCATATGCGTTTTAACCCTCTATTTTATTATGTAAACGACAAGTTCGAAGAAATTAAATCATTTGTCAAAACATGTTATGTGTCAGACCTTCATAATTTACTTAAAAGTCTTGCAGCACATTGTTGTTTATTGTATTTGCAAAATGACAAGTACACCTATAATTGTAAGCCGGAATATACTTTGCATATGTATTAGAAATAGTAAGTTACAAATAAATTCCTATTATATTGAATAAGAAGTTATTTATTATAGGTGTTTTATAGTACTGTCCTGAGTACTGTACTTCATTTTAAATTAGACAGGCGATAAAAAATTAAATAATGATAATAAAAAAGTACATAATATCATTAGAAGATTTTGACTTAAAATCAACAATTACGTGGGATAACTGACTATCGGAAATTTTAAATTCTGAACTAAAATCGTTCACAATACTAGACAAACAATACGTGGTATTAATTTCCTGCAATCTGTTAACAATACCTGTAAGTAGCAGAAGATATGTTTTAACTCCGAATGAATGTATGTACATAACAGATTGTGTTGTCCTAAAACATCTTTATTATGAAAAAAATAATACAAGCTGGATGGGATGTACTATTTTTATTTTTATTAAAAAATAATTACATTCAAACGAACGAAGTAGAATTTAAAATAAATTGAATAAAATACGTTTTATAATAAATATGTTTTTAATGCAGGACTGTTTTATCGACTGGTTGTTAATATGAAGAAAGTCTTTATTGGAGTTGCAATCATCTAATAAAATTCACTAATACACATATTAGTGGATTTAATTAAATTACAGTAACTGCAATAAAGACCTTCCTCTAATGTTTTTTTTAATTTGTAATTTTCATTTTACAGCTATGAATGTGAAAAATAATAATAATGTAGGTACACTGAACAATAGTTGCAGTTTATTTTAACAAAAATACAATATGAATGATTATACACAAATTTTGAATGTATTTCATGTAAGTATACATTTTAGTGCAATCAATCTCTACCAATACGTTGTACTTTATTAACAGTTATTATGTTATTACGTCATTAGTATGAATCAGTGAAGAAGTTCATGTTGCAACCATTTGAAAACGGTTGCATTTGGAATATAAGCACTAATACCAGAGTATCAGTTTTCGCTCAAAAGTTCGCCCTTATCTTATGATCAATTAGAATGGAAGTTAAAGATTCGAACAACAAACCTTGCATCTGTGACGCTAAAAGTAAGTATTATAATTATTTCGTTATTGTATATAACACGTTCATTTCGTTTTAAAGGAAAATTCTCATTTAAATTAAAAGTATATTTGTGTTATAATATTATGAATAAATTATTATTTAAAATTTATTATTTTTGAATTTTTAATAATTTAATTTTTGTATTTATCGGTATGTACGCTGTCGGTATTAATAATTTCACATTTACCGACATTTTGGAAATACTAATTTAAGATCAGGGACACCATAGAAAACAAAATTTGTTTACCAAGAATATTGCTTCTTCACCTGTGTGTAGAATAATTTCATTTATTGTACTTTGTTACAATATATTTACATTGCAAATTATTATTCATTATTTTCGATCAGTAGTGCAGTAGTCACAATAAAATAAATCCCGTTTACTGTGCCGCTAGATTCAAATCTAAGGTGAGAAATATTTTATATCTTTTACAACCCTCGAAAAATCAACTTGCAAGTTCGCAATTTATAAGTAGAAAAATGTCATTTGCAACCAAGCTAATAGAAATTTTAATTTGTGATTTCATTATTTTTTTTATATTATTTTATTTCTTATTAAAGTCTATATTTTTGTTGTTTACCCGGCGCCAGTAGTTTTTAACCGGTTTTCCGTAAACCTACAAAAGATGTGTCTCCATTATTTTTATTTAGCTGAAGTATGCTCTAAAATATGCTTAATTATTTATTGCACTATTTAAAAAATATTTAGGCGGGTATTTCATCGTCTCTGGTGGGCCGCGTGTTATAGCTAATTGCGAGTTAGTCCAACCTAAAATTGTTGAGAGTTGATCTTCTATTTAAGTATAAATAATTTACTTTAAATTTATAATCATTACACTATCTCTAATAGGCCGTGAAAGCGTGACGTCAAAATGGAGCGGGAATTACATATATATTTTTCGGTTTGAAATTTTGGTAATAACTTTCATCTGTTGTGTACTTATGTTTCGTTATGTATATGTCCGTATAAAATCTATTTTACCTTAATATGCAAGAATACATGTTTTTTTATTAACATATAGGGTAGGGAAGGTACAAAATTATTTAGAAAATAAATTTATTAGGTGGTTGATTCTTGGGCCTTAGTAAGAGTACTTTTATCTCGCAAATTTTTTATTCTGAGAATTTTAAAATGTTGCAGACGTTTCTGTTACATCCAAAAAAAAATTAAAATTGCGAAAAGTTGACTATTTTATTGTTATATATAATTAGAAATCTATGAATGTATTTTTTGTGAAAAATCTTTAAAATATACAGGCTGTTCCATTTAAGCGTGCCACCATTGCTATCTCAAAAACTATAAGAACTACCAGATTGGTTAACTTAGCAAGGAACCACCATTTTAAAAGTCTATTAACATAAGCCAAACAAATATTTTTTTAAACCAGTGGTTCTCAAGATATGGAGTAGTTTTTTTGCCCATTATGTTGTTCTTGTAAAATGGTGGTTCTCGCTAATTTAAACAACCTCGTAGCTCTTATAGTTCTCGAGATAGCAATGGTGGCACACTTAACTGGAACACCCTATATTTACCGAAAAGAACATTTTTATTTAAATTTTATTTATTTACAAATAAAACACACAATGTAAACTATCCGCAAATTTCTTGTAGTCCAACCATGATACCATGTCTTAAATACATCCACTATTAAATTATAAACATATTTTTATATGAATATGCATTTAATTAATAATTAACGCGAAATATATCATTATCTTACAAACTACACATAAGAACACAACAGATGACAGTTGTTTAAATTGCGCGGTTATAGTTTGTTCGCTACATGGACAATCTCAAATATATTATTATAATTCACGTTGTGTAATTGCCGCTCGATTATGACGAGAGCAGTTTCACAGCCTAGACATTGTACATAGTTTGCAGTATTTAGTAATTTAGCAATCTAATAATACAAATACACATTTATTTCGTATTAATTTTTTATAATGCTATGCATATATTTTAAATATTAATTTTACTGTAGGTTTACAACTTGACTGCAGCAGAGTAAGAGAAAGAGTGCAAGATTCCATTATCCTAACAGAAAAGAACCTGATCGACTTATAATCGAAGGCCTGACGTAATTATTGGTAATTATAAATATTGAAAAGAACAACGCACTCAAAAATTGTAAGTTTTGTATAATTTTTAAGTACATAACAAAATGCCAAGTAAAGATAGAATAAAACGCAAGCGCAAGCAAAACAACGAGAAAAATGCGGCAAAAAATAATAAAAATGATAATACGGGAAATATAGAAGAAAACTTTATTAATAGTCAGGTTCAATCAGGTTGTAGGAGTATATCTGTTATTTCAGTAGCGGACAATAATATCAATAATGTACATACAAGTAATCAAACGGGTAATGTAGGAATTAGGACAGTAAACTATCAGATTCAGTAAATAGACCAGGATATTAACACGTTGCTAAATCCTGCAGGGTTCTTAGAAGACGTACACATAGACTTTTTCTTTTCTTTAGTCCGTTCTATAACTGAGTTCAATTCTCAGCCTAAAGTGTATGTAAATGCTCCGGACCGTATCATTCCAGTTCAACAAGGAACTAAACACTTACAAATTTTATTCGTACCAAGTGCAAATACTGGTCGTTGGCTTACCGCGTACTATGACGGTTCAGAGATAATTATTTACGACAGCATGAATTCTCAATGTTTAAATTCAAATGCCAGTTTATATTTAGAAAGACTGTTTCCTTATAGACCAACAGTTAGATTTGTCCGGGTTCAGCATCAGACCAACACTTTCGATTGTGGGTTGTTTGCAATTGCGTTTTGTACGAATATCATATTTAACCGCAATCCGGAACAGAAAAATTATGATATCAATAATTTAATTTCAAAGAATACATTAAAAATGAAACACCTGAACAAAAAACAATTCGCTTAAATAGATTAAAAGATAACTTTCAAAATATGATTCAAATAGAAATACATGAACAAAAAAAAAACGTTTAAATAGGTTAAAAAATAATTTAAAAACTTCAATAGAAACAGAAACACCCGAACAGACAGAAAATCGTTTAAATATTTTAAAAAATAATTTTAAAATTTCAATAGAAACAGAAAAACCCGAACAGAAAGAAAATCGTTTAAATAGGTTAAAAAATAATTTTAAAAATACAATTGAAACAGAAACACCGGAACAAAAAGAAATTCGTTTAAATAAGTTAAAAACTAATTTTAAAAAATCTATAGAAAAAGAAACACCTGAACATAAAAAGAGCGTTTAAATATGTTAAAAGATAATTTTAAAAAAGTAGTTGAAACAGAAACACCGGAACAGAAAGAAGAGCGTTTGTTAAAAAATAATATAATAAATAAAAATAAAATAAAGGCACGCAAAAATAAAGTTAATGATAAAGTTAGATTAGCTAGCAAAGGTATAGGAATGCAAATTGAACCGCATTCGTTGGGTTCAATGTCTGCACTGTGCACTTACTGTTCATCCAAAAACTTTCGGACGGGAAATTCACACACTGCTGCTGTAAAGGCAAGCTAAACGCAGATCAATTAGGCGAGTTTCCGGAATACATAAAAAGTCTAATGATCAATAATAACGCGGACAGTAGAAATTTTAAAGATAATATTAGACAGTACAATAGTGCGTTAGCTTTTGCTTCATTTGGGGCTAAAATTTTAATGCCTCCGGGCAGAGGACCATATTGTTTCCGAATACATGGTCAAATTTATCATGATTCAGCCAGTTCCTTATATCCAACTAATAATAATGTTGAGAAATATGCGCAGTTACACATTATAAATTCTGCGGAAGCGTTAGAGAAAATAATGAATGTAGAATACAATAAACAGTGTAAACCAAATATAATGAGGCAGTTAGATGATATTATTAGAGAAATTAATCCGTATTCTCAAGCGTACATGATGTTAAAAGAAGTAGAGCAAAAAGAAATAACTAGGGCATATATTAATAATCAGTCAGTGCCAGAAATTAATTTGTGGATAGTTAGTGACAGACGACAAGATAAGCGTAGGTATAATGTACCAACATGTAATGAAGTGGCCGTAGGTTTTACATTAAATGACGGAGAGCCACCAATAGACAGAGACATTTGTGTTCACCCAAGAGCAGGCGGTTCTGTTAGAATTAATCAATTCAGCGAAAACTGCGACCCCATGACATATCCCATACTTTTTCCTCGCGGTGAATGTGGCTGGAACATGAACCTAAAGCATGCCGACGGTATTAAAAAACAAAGCATGCTACAATTTTACATGAATAGATTAGCAGTTAGAGATACATTTAATCCGTGTTTAGAAGCCGGAAAGCTAACTCAGCAGTACATTGTAGATGCATACGTGAAAGTCGAGGCTGAAAGATTAACTTATATTAGATTAAATCAGCCTACTCTCAGAGTAGAGCTGTATAATGGGTTAATGGACCATGTAAATAATTTAGCAGATAATAAGGGCGGTAAGGCGGGCACAATGATTATTTTACCATCCACATTCCAAGATGGCAGTCGTTTTATGTTAAAAATGTATCAGAACGCTATGTCAATTGTTAGAGAATTCGGCCGACCTGATTTGTTCATAACAGTAACGTGTAATTCAAAATGGCCAGAAATAATGGAACAGTTACGCGAAGGTCAAAGTTCTGCAGATCGGCCAGATATAGTAGCGCGAGTTTTCAACGGAAAAATTAAAAGTATGATGAATGAAATTCTTCACTATGATATTTTTGGAAAAGTCGTAGCCTTTATTTTTGTAATAGAATTCCAAAAACGTGGGTTACCACAAATGCATTTGTTGTAGACATTAGATAGCGATAGTAAAATCCGTAACAAAGATGAAATAGACGAAATTGTAATATTTACCTTGCATGAATGAAAATAATTGCACAAAAAGATACCCTAAAGAATTTCGAAACGAAACACACGAAAATATTAACGGTTATCCTCTTTACAAAAGGCCAGATAATAATGCAATCCATATTTGCTAAGTATAAAGCTCATATTAATATCGAAATATGCTCTTCGGTTAAAAGTGTTAAATATATTTGCGATTATCTATGTAAGGGTCATGACTGCGCAAGTATTAAATTAGGTCAACCAGATAAAGATAAAGCAATTCAATGGGATGAAATCAACGGTTATTTAGATACGAGGTATGTTTCTGCTCCAGAATGTTGTGGGAGGCTACTGGAATATCCCTTACACGATAAATCACATACAATATTTGAGTTAGCTGTTCATTTGAAATACCAACAGGCGGTATTTTTCGTTAATGTTTAAGAGAAAAAAGCAGTAGAACGGGCAGCGAAAAAAAATACAACTTGAACTGCGTGGTTTATTATAAATAGCACAGATGTAAATGCTCGGCAGTATGTTTATATGCAAATTCCAAAATATTATGTATTTGTTAATAACGCTTGGAAGGCTAGGCAACGCGAGTCAAAACCACCAATAAGCCGAATGATTTCCGTCAGTCCCAAAGATATAGAACGGTTCCATCTACGTTTAATATTAGTACACGCGAAAGGGGCCACAAGTTTCGAAGACTTGCGTACCGTAGATGGTAAGTTGTATAACACATACCAAGAAGCTGCCCGCGCATTAGGTCTTTTAGCAAATGATAAAGAATGCGAAAATTGTTTAGGTGAGGCAGTGATAAATAAATTTCCGAGACAATTAAGAGAATTATTTGCATATTTAATTTGTTTCCACACGTCTACCAATGCCGTAGCTTTGTGGGAAAAATTTAAAGAGTATTTGATAGAGGATTATTTATTGCACAATTCCGAAAAAGTAGCGCAAAATAAATGTTTAAGAAAAATTCAAGAAATATTAGAAATACATAGATTTACATTAAGCGATTTCGGTTTACCGCTGCCAGATGACGGAGATGAAAATGAAAACGATTCGATTGATACTGCAGCAGAGAAATTAGAGGGAGAACAAAATGTAGCGTTGTTTAATAATGGTCAAAGAGCAATTTTAGATTTAATTTTAAATGCCGTATCAGATAGTAATAGCAAAAATAGATATTTCTTTGTAGACGGTCCTGGTGGTACAGGAAAGACATTTTTATATAATAACCTTATCAGTATTTTAAGGGGTCAAAATATTAAGGTAATAGCCGTGGCGTGGACAGGAATAGCGGCTACTTTATTAAAAGGTGGACAAACTGTACATTCGGTTTTCAAGTTACCAGTACTCGTAAATGACGGCTGCGTATGTAAAGTTAAAGCGAATAGTAATGCAGGCAAACTAATAAAAGATGCAAGTTTAATCATATGTGACGAAGTAACAATGATACCGAAACACGCGTTAAATGCAATAGATTTACTTTTAAAAGATTTAATGAACAATACGGTACCATTTGGTGGGAAAGTTATAGTATTAGGTGGTGATTTCAGACAATGTTTACCGGTAGTAAATTATACAAATCATCGTACCACAATAATAGAAACTTGTGTAATAACAAGTCACTTATGGCAACTCTTTCAAAAATTTTTTTAAAACAAAACATGCGTGTAAATAGGGACGAAAAAGAATTTTCTGAGTATTTACTAAAAATCAGCAATGGTTTAACTGAACTTATCAAAATTCCTGCACACTGAGTATGACAAACGTCATTAGCTAATGATATATTTGAAGATATTGATATAGAGCCAAATGATATACACAAATTTACAGACCGCGCCATTTTAACACCAAAAAATGACGATACAATGGTAATAAACGAACAAGTAATAAATAAAATCGTAGGACAATCAAAAATATATTACAGTGCTGATTTTAGTGAAGGCGATGATAAAAATAAAATTAGTTATCCAACCGAATTATTAAATGCGTTAACACCAACCGGAATGCCTCCTCACAAATTAACGTTAAAAGTGGGGGCAATAGTAATGTTACTAAGAAACATGAATCCAAACCGTGGGCTATGTAACGGTACAAGATTTATTATAAAAGATATGAAAACTAATTACCTTGATGTAGAAGTATTAACCGGGCAAAGTGCCGGTACCCGACTCTATCTACCAAAATTTGATTTAATTACCGATACAAATTTACCATTTAGTTTAAAACGTCGCCAATTTCCAATTCGATTAGCATTTTCAATGACAATTAATAAATCACAAGGTCAAACGTTTAATTTTGTTGGAATTAATTTAGAAAATCCAGTTTTCACTCATGGCCAATTATATGTTGCAATGTCGAGAGTACGGTCATCTAAAAACTTAAAAATAAAATTACCGCAATCAAATATTAACGAAAATTCTAAAGAAGGAATAACGACGAATGTGGTATTTAAAGAAATTTTAAACTAAACAAGATATTAAAATCATAATGAAATAATTTCAAAAAATTTTAATCAATAAAAAAATTATATAAGATAACAATATTATATGAAGTACATATTTATAAACATTATTTCAAAATTTAAAAACATTATATAGGGCATTTCATAAACAAATTTTCAAAAAATTTAAGTTAAAGTGCAAGTATTAAACCAATCTTTTCACATGATGAACGTTATGCAGTATCGTAGCCAGGTTATTAAAAACCTTAAAGATAAAATTATCAGATTCAAAAATTAAAAATAAAGATTTGAATTGTGAACAAATGGAGTATTTAGAAAAAATTTAAATTGAACAAGTAGATATCATGATAAAAAATTGTTATATTTACAATGTCATAGTCATTTCGTAACTTATTGCAAAATTATGAACAAAATATCAATAATACATAAATTTCATTATAATTAATTTTAAAACTATATAAAAAAAATATTTAATGTTTGAAGTCAAAGACATTGAAATAAAATTTACTAAAACTAAATAGATCTAGCAAATACATATAAATATATATAAAAAATTGCAATCCATTTAATAATTAATGAATGAACGTAAAATTTATAAACATTTAATAAACAAAAGTATATAATAAATGATAACAGACAAGCAGACCATTCTATCATTGTATCTCAAAACTCATGCAACAGAATACTAATTTGTACTTATGTTTTCGCCATTATACTACAAAACCGCCAAGAATGGTAAAAATTTCAAGTACCATTGGGGGTTTTAATGTGTTATGTTCCAAGTCATTGTGACTGTTGCATGAATTTCAGAAATAAAGTTTTCATATTCATAAAACTATAAAAGTGTAAATATTAACTACAATTTATTTAAACATACATTTTTTGGTAAAAAAAAAACCTTTTTATTTTTAATTACTTTGGTAGATGGCAAAACAATGGCTTGGACATAATGCATTAAAACCCTATACCAGTGGTATTTAAATTTTTGCTGTACTTTGATTTAGTATTATAGCCCGTGATTAATTAAATAAATATAAGAGAAATTAAATACATTAAAAAATAAACTTTATCAAATTTATTCGCCACACAATGGCTGGTTGAAATTAGGCATATGAAGCTCATTAAAAACATTAAATTTTCAAATTAAAAATTTTTAGAATATCGGAAAAACATGTAATATTATAAAAAGGACTATTGATGGTGTATATGAAATATAAAATAAAAATATAAGAAAGCAATAATGATAAATTTAAAATATAAAATAAAGCATGTTGAAGCAATAATTATGATTTAAAAATGTGATTTAGAAATACTTATTAATATAAAAAGGAATAAGAAAGAATTTAAAATATAAATAATAAAAGATGTTATGATGGTAAAATTTGATTTGTTAAATAATATATGCAATATATTTAATAAATGTAATTGATATAAGTATTAAATATTATTCCAACATGAAAAGTGGTTCGTAAAATATTGTAAAAGGTAATAAATAAGAACTTAAGTCTGATAATACCATTGCTCCTTTTACAAATTTTACGGACCTTGTCAAAATGAAAATACAATAAAAAGAATTATAATAGGCAATTATAAATAAAAATATTCTTTACATAAAAGTTAATAAAATAATATTAACAATGAAAAACATGAATAAAATAAAAAGTATAAAGCAATGGTTAAGTAATAGAAAAATTTTCTATAGCGTCTACATCCTGGTATATTGTATGTTTTATCAATATATTCAATAATATACATTAAAAACTTTATTTAAAGATAAAAAGGTCTCTACATTTAATAGTTAAATGAAAACCTATTTTATATGTAAGTATAAAAAAATAATTTAAATTTTTTACATTAAAATACAATTATAATAAAATTATATTTAAATGCATATTTTCCTTTCTACTACTACTAAAAGATTGGTTAAGCAACATTTTTTTTATTATAATACAACAGTCATTAGTTAACATTAATATTTTTCATTGACAATAAAAAATGTAATAGCGCTTAAACAATACTGCTGTCAATAATTTTTCATGAATACCATCTAAAAATAAAGACGTTATATGAAAACTATCTAATACCAGGCTTAAATTAAAACATGTTGCGTCTCTCTATAATATGTATTAGAAATGTGACAAATATATATAATAAATCGCAACATGTGGGCAGGCCAGTCTACCATTGTACCTCAAAATTCATGCAACAGAATATAAATACACATTTTTTTGGCAATATACTACATACTACTACAAAACCGCAAAGTATGGTAAAAATTCCAACTACTGCTGGTGGGTTTTGAAGTGTTATGTAATGAAGTCATTGTCACTGTTGTATGATTTTGAGTAACAATATTTTCATTTTTAAAAAACTACGAAAGTACAAATATTAACTGCAATTTATTTGGTAAGAGTACATTCAATTTATATTTTTTTGTTTTAAATTACATTTTTATGTACATAATGTGTACCATATTATCTATAATTCCTTGGTAGACTTGGCAAGACAATGACTTGTTACATAATACATTAAAACCCTATACCAGTGGTATTTGGGATTTTTGCTGTACTTTGCTTCAATATTATAATAGCCCGTGGTTAAAAAAATTAAAACAATAAATAAGAAAAAATAAGCTTCATAATAATTACTCGTCACAAACCGGCTGGTGGGTATGAAGCTTATGAAGCATATTACAACATTATAATAAAAAAAAACACAAAGCGATCAAATAAAAGAAAAATAAGAGTGTAATAAATCGCAAAAGTATGAATGTTTGTGTGAATGTTTGTATGAAATCGAGTTGCCAGGTTATCAAAATTTGTTTTTTATTTTATATGAAAGATTCTACAATTTTAACAATAATAACTGCAGTTAGTAAACAAATCGTATTCTTTTTTTATTTTGTTGAGTTGAGTAAAATATTTCTATAAATTATCTAAAATGTAAATGAATTTTTTATTAATATTATTATACATTCATATTTTTAAATTATTTAACTTATTTGTATTAAAAATTATCTGGCAACTCAAATAATTTCTAATGAAAATTAAAATATAATGTCAGAAAACTTTTTCAAAATTATATATTTCTTAAAAAAAATGTAGAATGATTTGTTACACTTTTGTAACTAATTAAAAGTTAAATTCATAGTATATAATAAAGATACACAAATATCAAAATAATTTCATTTGATTCACATCGATATAATATGGTATGTTATTATCAAGTTCTGGGTAATATAATTTTTGTATTTCATAATTTTAGATAATAATAACTGAAATCTACACTGCATTATGACTGTAAACTATGTCGAATATAATAAATATGGGATACAAGTATACCAGTATTTGGACAATTACATATGTGAAATCGTAATAACGAAGTTTTTTCAACTGAGGCGAACATTTTTTTTTTATAAAAAAGTGTTTGAATGTTTACATATTTTATATAAATTAATAATGTTCCTTTTTAAAAACAGAAAACTGGATCGATGGGATAAAATCTACAAGTTGAATTTTTCTTCATTAAATATTTCATTCATTTCAATCACAAGAAAATGATTTAATTTTATTCAAAGCATATAGCATATTTTAATTCTAATGATAAATGAAATATAGTATTTTATATGTTGATGTCAGACAATAAATCCACTGTAAAATGACGGTAACTATTAAAAGAAACTAATCTTCCTCAATTATATTAGTCTTTATTTGTAGAGGACAGGAGTTTCACCAGAATAGGCGTTTTCGTTTATTCTCTCTGAGAGGTTAGTCAGAGTTCTCTGGTGACGTCATCAGATGGTTCAGATTGTCCAGAGTGTTTGTGTAGTATAAGAACGGTTAAGAGCGTGTCAAAAGTGGGAATCATGTCTTTTTCAAATAAAACCAACTACTTGTTATCTTTTATTGCAAATAAATAATTTTTGAAGATAATGAAATGGAAGAAATGATTTTAAAACAAATTGTAAATGATTCTATTAAAATAAATAGAGTCAAACGTATTAAAATAAATGATTACATGGAAAAAATGTTTCAAATTATAATGTGGACGGTAATGTTATAAATATAAAATTTCGGTTTACAATGTAATTACGGTTACAATTAAAATATTTCAGATTTTAAATCCAATTTCAAACGAAATATTAGATTTTCCAATGTGTGATTACTTATATGTATCAGCTTTAAGAAAATGAAGCTATAATAATATAAATACTTATTTTAAAATATAATCGTAATAAAATTTGCCGATAGATTTTGGTTTATTAATCATGACCCAAATACAAAATTGGGTCGTACGAATTGGAATCGAAAACTTAACATTAAAACACTAATTATAAAATTATATGATATTATTTTTTTTAAATATTTATGAATTATTTGTTCCCAATAATATATCGTATATTTTTATGTGATTATTTTCGTTTGTATTTTTTTAATAATAACTAGTACAGGTGGTGATGCTCTTATCAACGCTATGAATGTTTAGGGTTAAGATGAACTTCGGACATTCCCGCGCATTTCATGCACTAACCCTACAGATTTGTCAGAGCGCTTGAAGACTCTCGGAGCGTTCCTCTCGGAGACATACGAGACAAAATACGAACGCAGATAAGTACGCTCCGAGACAATAAACGAACGCTTACGATCGTTCGGAGTTCTCCGAGACAATAAACGAAAACGCCTATTGTCTTTTTGAAATACTTGTCAACAATAATCTCAACTGAGAATTGATATTGAATATTTTGGAACCGAACTTTGAAACCTATTCGCCGACGATTTTCCTGCCATTGGAAAAACTTCAATATTATAGACAAAGTTTAATAAGAATGGTAAATACATTATATTAAAAAAAACATCTTTATTAATTATTTTTTATTTAACAGAATGCAGAACCCTTTCATCACTGGCAGAATACTTCTTCGAATTATCAAATAATTTATTAAACCTAGGTAACATTTATTTGTAACTAATTATTTATATTTACTCATTAATATTTTTTCAGACAAAATATACATAAAAGTTACTACATTAGCTGAAACAACAATTTTTCAAATATTGCATTATAAATTCTACAAGAAAAGTTTGCAGTGTTCAAACAAAGTAAGTCAAAATCTTACTAATTCTCTTTGCGGCTGTTATATATTTTATTTTATTTGGTTATAGGTACTTAGCCCAATCCTTCTGCGACCAAACGCTCTTCCTTTATAGATGAAACAATTCCAATATATTTAAATAATGTAAGTAATTTTTTTACTACTTATATATCTCATTATTTCAAATTATTCTTTTTGTATAGTGATCGTCTCTTGCTAACGTTTTTTGGACGGTTATCCGTTAGCATTTACAGGGAATCCTGGAGACTGATTCGTCCCGTTCAGAAGCTTCTTGCTGTATAACTTATTGTCATTATTATGTATTGTAATGTTTTAATAATTTATTACTTTCTTATTTTGTGTATCCAAGTTATAATTAAACATTTGTTTAAGACGTTGTTATTTTTGATTCTAGATTGCGAAATGTCACTTTTGCACTCGAGAATGCAAAAGCATTTCACAATCAAGAATCAAACATTTTTTAGAAATCTAAATTCCAAAATTAGTTAAAATGCAAAAAGAAAATTTTGACGTTTATCAACTCAAATATTTTTGACAGCTGATAGATAGTTGACAGCAGAAATAAAACAACTTTTTTAAATTATATCATTTTTTAAATGAAATATTTCAATACTTCATTGTATAATACTATTAAAATGATAACAGAAAGCAAGAAAGACACTAAAATGACAGATTTTATTAAATTGCGACCCTTTATTTCATCAAAAAAGTTGCATGTTGTAAAAGTCTTTTGCTTCTGTTACAATAACTATTTAACAATTTTCAAATAAAATATTTGTAAAAAATATGGTCAGTAATGCATATTCAAATTTTCCCGCCAAAGAATAATGGCGGTACAGCAGCCAAAGTCGTTGAATACCTCTAGATAAAAAAATATTATTTTAATATTCTTCGTTTGTCAAATTGAATTTTTAAGTTTCAGTTATTTCTTAAATTTGAATTGACTAAAACGTACATAAAATGAATGAAATAATCATCTTCCTAACACAAATTTGAACTATCATCTAACAAATATAAAAGTAAATCTATAAAAATTAGTTTATTTATGCGACCGTTTTATTATAAATATTTCTTTGGTTTAAATTTCCTGTACGGTAGGTAACTATCTTCACGAGTAAGGTTGTACGTGAGCTATGCACAATTCCTGTGAATATAAAATGGCTGGATTTTATCGCCACTATCATTTTGTGACAATTCATTTAAAATATAAACCCTCGGTCTGTATTACACAGAGTTAAGTCAGGTTAGTTTAAAGGTAGATTTTTTAAAATCTATATACCCTCTGTCTATACATCAAGTTGAACGTATCAATAATATTAGCGTACGTTATTTGATTACCAGTGATATTAGTTTAGCCAAAACAAGAAAAAAAAGGTCTTTGGTAGCGATTTGTCATTTCTAAAAGACTTAATTTTTTATTAGTAAAGACTCGAAGTAGCGTTCACATAAAAAAAATAATGGCAAGGGTAGAATTATTGGTATGTGTCCAACACATAACCTCCCGCCTCTAAGAATAAATTCTATGTTTTTCAGTACATTCAATTTGAAATTTTAAAATTAGGTTATTGCAGTTCGCAATATATTTAATTCGTTTCATACCTAAAATTTCCTTCATAAAATTTGTATGACCAAAAAAACAATTATTTTTGGCGTTACTGAAACCGGAATCGAATTTAACCTTGATGCATGCAAATATATTCCATATATATTTCTTCCACCTGTTTTAATTTTACAGGAAAAATACTTTATATTTACTTATTTTATCTTTTAAACTTACAGCAAATTTGACATCATATGTCAAATTTTATGAACTCATCTGTTTTATTAAAATTTCTCAGCCTAAACGATATGTAAAATTATTATATTGTTCTGTTTAGCTAGAAGTTACATATATAAACGTAATTATACAGATCGGTAGAAAATTTAAAAATCTTTATATTTATATGTTGACGATGTGTCATTATTTAAACGTAAAATATAAATAGAGCACGAGAGCAGCACTGTCGACCTGTGCCCAAGCCTCTCAGCTCATGTCACATCATTCTATGATTGTCTCAGTTCACACTATTCCAAGCGGAAGAGAAGAAGTGGCGGAAATTTAAATCGACGGCATTGGTGAGTTTTGTATTCATTCCAATCTGCCCCTGCGATCTCTATTTGTGGTTTATCCATTGCGCCCTTTTAGTGTTTCTCGTGTCAGTATTTGTTGTTGAGTTTGTTATTTTATTTATTGTTAAAATCGACAACAACAAATAACTAACACAAGAAACTGCAAGTAAATTTATATTTTCATTATAAAATAATGCAAAAGAACGTATAAAAATTGGTTACTTTATCTGCGACTAAAAGGCATATAAAAAATCTGATATTATTTGATAAATTTTCAGTTAGGTGTGAGTAGTTCATATATAGCTTAACAGATGGCGCCACAGTAGTACTTAAATTTCAAAATAACTATTCAAATTGTATTTATTATACTTTTATAATAATATTTATTGACATTTATAATAAAAAATATATTATTAATAACAATAACAATAGTTGTAGATAAATACATATATAATTCAGCTTCATAAAGATATAAATGAACATAGCAACAGAAAAACATGAATATAATAATGTTTTTTGGCAATATAAAAATGTATCAGTTTCTAAATTTCGATATGTTATTTCACATTATTTATATTTATAAAATAGATAATTATTTTCAAAATAATACATTTTTATTCATTCTTTAACTAACTTCATACTTATTGTGTCAAGTAATGACAGTTACGCTGTCAAACTTAATGTATTGTATGAAAATACAAATTATGCTAAGATATAATAATAAATAATATACATTACAACAAATGTTTCTAGGTATAACACATAGTAGCACCCCCTGTAGAACGGTGTGAAAAAAAATTGCTCAATTTCCAAAGTTCGGAAATTCAACATATATTTTTATTTATTTCCTAAACGGTCTCGCGTGCCGCTTTGAAATTGTTATAAATAAATAATATACATTACAACAAATGTTTCTAGGTATAACACATTTACATATTGTAAAATATTATTTATTAAGTTATAAAAGTATTTAAAATTAAGTATAACTGCCTTTTTGCAAGTACTTGATTACAAATAAAGATTGTATTTAAAAAATACACCCACGATTAGAGATTAGATTAAGATCGAATTTTGATTACAATAATAAAAATATTATGTAGTTAACATTACCATGATTCAACTTTTATTTATAACAGCTAGAAAACATGGAATCAAATTTAGTTCACATTGAAATGTCTGTACTCATCTGTCAACATTGTCAGTGTCGTATGATTTTCAAAGGCTGTTTAGTGTGTACATATTATGTACATCGTTTTGAAAATGGAACATGGGTAATTTGCCAAATGTACATTATTCTATGATAAATGATTTTTATCGAATGAATTCAAATCCTCCAAGTTTCTTACGTGACGTCACATATCCTCTCTCCAAAACTTTATTATTGATTTTCTCCAGAATTATCAATAATAAAGCGATTTAAAAAAATACGGCTATTTTATATATTTTTTACAGAACCATAAAATGGAAGAAAATAAATTAGGTCATATATCCCATTAAGGTTTACAAACAACACATTTGATTATATCAACTAAAAACTTGTAGTAACTTCCTCAAATGTAACCAAATTGACATTCAAGTGAAGCAAGTAATGTACTTTGTTGAATAAAAACTGTTTTATTAAGAAGGTATGTCCGTAAATATTACAAATTCTTCTTCAAATTATAGTAATTTGTTCCCCAAAATTATCCATTCAAAATGTTTGTTCGTTAAGTGCAATAGTCTATAACGAAGTGAAAATTTCGGTTAAGATAATAGAAGAAAATGTAGTAAAATTTTATAAAATTTTAACTTTGATTATATCAAGCACAAGGCGTATTTTAAGTAGTCCTGTTTTCAACACAAATGAATTTGTAATTAAGGTTTACAGACTAAAAATTTGATTATAGCAATGAAAAATTTGTCGGAGGTATACCGTGTTTGTTATTAATTGAAAACACTTGACAAGGGTTTAGGTTGCAAACATAAAATAGTTCTTGTCAATCGGCTTTTGTTTTTAGCGAAAAGTTGTCAGAAGTATGCCGTCTTTGGTATCAAATGGAAGTACTCGAGTAGGGCAGCCATATTGCAATAACAAAAATTTGCCAGGTTGATCGGCTTTTGTTCTTTTGCAAAATTTGTCAGATGCATGTCGTGTTTGGTATCATATGAAAGGTCTCGTCGAGAGCTGGTGTACAGGAATGAAATTAGACTTCGACTGTAAATACTTCATTGATGCAGGAGGCCTAGTGAAGCTCAGCGTAGCTGAGCCTTCGCTAGTCACTATACTAAACGATTACATTCACTATCTATCTATCTATCTATCTATCTATCTATCTATCTATCTATCTATAGATTCATCACGAGCATCGAGTAACATTTGTAAAGGCCTACAGCCTGAACCATGCAAGTGATTGTTATAATTTTTTTTTAATATGTGAGAGCTAATGAGATCTGGTGCCTTTTGAGTGTTTCATATTCTTACTGTTAGTAGTTTTCGTGTAAAAAATTAAAACTGTGTACAAATGCTGCTTGGAAACAATGGATCCCAGAGGCCATGTCTAAATTTAAGAACAATCACTCCGTCATCCGTCATTTTTGACAATCTGTCTATGAACTTTAAATGATTATATCTTTTAATAGAACATTGATATCAATGTTTTGAAAACAGTTTCATGAATAATAGACTTGAGCAAAGGTGTTACAACTAATTTAAGTTTAAAACATAAAGTATTTAATTAATATAAATTTTGACGTTTCCAGTGTCAAAAGTCAATGTTGCCAAATGTGTGATGAAGTAACCAAATTAAAACCAAATATTCCTAAACTAACTTCACTGAAGACGGTGGCAGTTGTATTAGGGTTGATAATATTAATTTATAAATTTAAAAATTAACTACTATTTTTTAATACAAACAGTGTTGCCAAATTATAAAGTAACTAAATAAAAATCAAATATTAATAAATACAATAAATTGAATACTTTGCTGTGTTTCTTATCAAAAGAAAGGAAACCATAAGGGCCAGTTTTAAAATGACAAAAAAAATGTGTCATGTCGATCTGCTTTTGTTTTTCGTAAAAAATTGTGAGAAGTATGTAGTTTTTGGTATCAAATAAAAAGGCTCGATAAGGGCTGGCGTGTAGAATTAACAAAAAAGTTCAATGTTGATCGGCTTTTGTTTTTCGCAAAAAATTCTCAAAAGTATGTCGAGTTTAGTCTCAAATGAAAGGTCTCGTTGAGGGCTAGCGTGCAGAATTGACAAAAATGTTCCATGCCGATCGGCTTTTGTTTTATGCAAAAAGTTGTCAGAAGTATGTCGTGTTTGCTATAAAATGAAAGGTTTCGGAGTGGGCTAGCGTGCAGGATTGACAAAAATGTGCTATGTCGATCAGTATTTGTTTTTTGCAAAAAGTTGTCAGAAGTGTGTGGTGATTGGTATCAAAAGGCTGGTTTGCAGAATTATCGAAAATGTATTCTAGAGTCTAGCCCATGTAGTTTGCAATATACAACGTATTCAATAAAATGACACCCGAAAATAAAATGTTTATTATCTGATTGGTAACACGTTTTGGTCAATTTGCATGTCCAATGCTTAAAACCATCCATAGTATAGATCCTAATGCATGAATATAAATGTTTTAACAAAAATATCCATTTCAAGAATAGGTAAAATCTGACTTTATTTTATAATAATAATAATAATAATAATAATATTTTTATTTGGCATAGTAAAAGGTGAATACATACATACATATTACATGCCATAGTCAAAATTACAATAGAGATAAAAATACATAAGTAAAAATAGAGCATCCTTGCGGATTACATTATAAAATTAAGAAATTATATATAGGTTGGCACAAAAAAAAAATACTAACATACATTAATAGCAATAAGTTTTGTCAAATCTTAAAATTTGTAATGGGTACAATTCAAAAACTCATTAATTGAATAAAAAGCCTGATTTAGTAACATAGTTTTTATGGAGTGCTTGAACTTTGGTACTGGTAGATCTTTAACATTATCAGGTATTTTATTATAAAGTTTAATACAATTATATAGGTAACATTTTTTAAATTTTTCGTTATTAAATTTTGGAATATTATAATTTTTTATATGCCTAGTTCCGTATTCATGGCGGTGCTGATATTGTGTGAATTTATTGGGGTTTGATTTAATGTAGTTAAGACATTGCATTATATATATGGAGGGGAGAGTTAAATTTTGCAATTTGATGAAGACTGGTTTGCAGTGGTCGCGAAACTCTTTATTCTCTATGATACGCACAACACGTTTTTGTAATTTAAAAAGTCTATCACAATTATTATCACTGTACCACAATATTGTCCCATAGTATAGGATAGATTAATACACTTTGATTTACAGAGTGCCGTAAGTTACGAAATAGGAATATTAGTTTGGATAGTCTATTTTCGGTAGTACTGATATGCTGTAGCCACGATCTGTTGTAGTCAATTTCAATTCCAAGAACTTTTACTGATGTGTTTTGGTCTTGTGTACGGTATTTACTGAAGATCAGCGTCTGTGTTTTCTCCTCATTTAATAAAAGCAAGTTGTAAGAGTACCATTCTTTAGCTTGTTTTTGTATATATTTAATTTTTTCTTGAATTTGAGAGGGATCATTGTCCTTTATAATGAATGTTGTGTCATCTGCATGAAGTACAACATCATCGCAGGCTATAGATTGCGGGAGATCATTTATATATATGAGAAATAATAAAGGTCCAAGTACTGATCCTTGAGCTACGCCATGTTTAGTTGGTATTGTGCTGGAGCAACTTTTATTTAGGCAAACATATTGCTCACGATTTTGTAAAAATGAGGAGATAAGTTGTAACGGAATATCACGTATTCCATAACGCTCTAATTTATTAACTAATAATTCGTGAGAGATACAGTCGAAAGCTTTTGTTAGATCCACAAGTATTAGGGCTGCTGTAGAATTATTCTCTATGGTGTCGTATATATTTGACATTATGTGTAATAGAGCGTGTATTGTAGATCTTCCTTCCCGGAATCCATATTGTTTTACAGAGAGAATATTATTTTTATTGAAGAAAGTTATTAATCTAGTTTTCAATAATTTTTCTATTATTTTTGAGAACCATGGTACGATAGCAATCGGACGATAATTGTTCACACAATCCGGATCTCCTTTTTTGTGGATTGGTGCTATTTTTGATATTTTTAAGCAGGATGAGAAAACACCTTGTATAAAAATTTCGTTAATTAAATGTAGCAACGGATCAAGTATGTACGAGGCAGAGATTTTAATGATTATTGTCGACAAATTGTATGCATCAGTGGATTGGGAATTGCTGAGTGCATTTATAGCAGTTAGTAATTCAACTTGATCTACTGGATCAAGAAAAAAAGAATTCGAATTACATGTAATGTTTCCAACGTCACGTATATTGTTAGAATTTGCAGAGATTTCCTTGTGAATTTCATTGGCAATACTTTCGAAAAAGTTGTTAAGTTCGTTAGGGGATATATTCGGTGTAACGTCTGTATTTTTTTTTTTGGTTTGATCATCGTCCACGCTGCTTTACTTAGATTTTGAGAATGAAGTAGGTTTTCATTGTTATTTACCAGGTGTAATTCCTGTAATTTGCTGTTATAAATTTTTGATTGTATTTTAATAGCGTTTTAAATATAATTTGAATTATGTGACTGACCCATGTCTTTTAGATATATTAGATAATCTCTTTCTTTTTTTAGATCACTATGATTTATTTATGAAAAAATCATATAATTATTTGCTTCCTCGCCCGAATTTTATAATTCTTCATTATATTTTAGCTAAAAGAAAACATTACAACAACAAAATTGCAATTTCAAGTGTGGTAGGTATTCTAGAATCCAGCTTATGTAGCTTACAATATACAACGTATTCATCAAGAATAGGTAGCCCATGTAGCTTACAATATACAACGTATTCATCAAGAATAGGTAATATCTGACTTTATTTTTGTAAAAAATAATATAAATATTTGCTTCCGCGCCCGAATTTTATAATTCTTTGTCATATTTTAGCTAAAAGAAAACATTGCAACAAGAAAATTGCTATTTTAAGTGTGGTATGTATTCTAAAATCTAGCCCATGTAGCTTACAATATACAACGTTTTCATGAAAATGACACCCGAAAATAGAATGTTTATTATCTGTTTGGTACCACGTTTTGGTCACTTTTGCATGTCTAATGCTAAAATCTTCCATAGTATAGATCCTAAAGCATGAATAAGAATGTTTTAACAAAAATATCCACTTCAAGAATAGGTAAAATCTTACTTTATTTTTGTAAAAAAATCATATAAATATATGCTTCCGCGCCCGAATTTTATAATTCTTCAGCATATTTCAGCTAAAGGAAAACATTGCAACAAGAAAATTGCTATTTCAAGTGTGGTAGGTATTCTAGAATCCAGCCCATGTAGCTTACAATGTACAACCTATTCATCTAGAATAGGTAAAAGCTGACTTTATTTTAGTAAAAAATCATTTAAATATTTGCATCCGCGCCCGAATTTTATAATCCTTCATCATATTTTAGCTAAAAGAAAACATTGCAATAAGAAAATTGCAATTTCAAGTGTGGTAGGTATTCTAGAATCCAGCCCCCTTACAATATACAACGTTTTCAACAAGAATAGGTTAAATCTGATGTGATTTTTGTAAGAATTTATATAAATATTTGCTTCCGCGCCCGAATTTTATAATTCTTTATCATATTTTAGCTAAAAGAAACCACTGTAGCAAGAAAATTGCTATCTCAAGTGTGGTAGGTATTCTAGAATCCAGTCCATGTAGCTTACAATATACAGCGTATTCATTAAAATGACACCCGAAAATTGAGTGTTTATTATCTGACTGGTACCACGTTTTGGTCACTTTTGCATGTCTAATGTTTAAATTGTCCATAGTATAGATCCTAAAACAAGAATAAGAATGTTTTAACAAAAATAACCATTTCAGGAATAGGTAAAATCTGACTTTATTTTTGTAAAAAATCATATAAATATTTGCTTCCGCGCCCGAATTTTATAATTATTTATCATATTTAAGCTAAAAGAAAACATTTTAACAAGAAAATAGTTATTTCAAGTGTGGTAGGTATTCTAGAATCCAGCCCATGTAGTTTACAATATGCAACGTATTTATCAAGAATAGATAAAATCTGACTTAATTTTTTTAAAAAATCATTTAAATATTTGCTTCCGCGCCCAAGTTTTATGATTCTTCGCCATAATTTAGCTAAAAGAAAACATTGCAACAAGATAATTGAAATTTCAAGTGTGGTAGGTATTCTAGAATCCAGCCCATGTAGCTTACAATATACAACGTATTCATCCAGATTAGGTAAAAGCTGACTTTATTTATGTAAAAAATCATATAAAAAATTGCTTCCGCGCCCGAATTTTATAATTCTTTATCATATTTCAACTAAAAGAAAACATTGCAACAAGAAAATTGCTATTTCAAGTGTGGTAGGTATTCTAGAATCCATCCCATGTAGTTTACAATATGCAACGTATTTATCAAGAAGAGGAAAAATCTGACTTCATTTTTGTAAAAAATCATGTAATATTTGCTTCCGCGCCCGAATTTAAAAATTTTTCATCATATTTTAGCTAAAATAAAACATTCTAACAAGAAAATTGCAATTTCAAGTGTTGTACGTATTCTAGAATCCAGCCCATGTAGCTTACAATATAACACGAATTCATTAAGAATAAGTAAAATCTGACATTATTTTTGTAAAAATCATTTAAATATTTGCTTCCGCGCCCGAATTTTATAATTCTTTATCATATTTTAGCTAAAAGAAAACAGTGCAACAAGAAAATTGCTATTTCAAGTGTGGTACTTATTCTAGAATCCAGCCCATGTAGCTTACAATATACAACGTATTCATCAAGAAAAGGTTAAATCTGACTTTATTTTTGGATAAAATCATATAAATATTTACTTCCGCGCCCGAATTTTATAATTTTTCATCATATTTTAGCTAAAAGAAAACTTTGCAAAAAGAAAATTGCTATTTCAAGTGTGGTAGGTATTCTAGAATCCAGCAAGTGTAGCTTACAATATACAACGTAATAATCAAGAATAGGTAAAAGCTGACTTTATTTTTGTAAAAAATCATTTAAATATTTGCTTCCGCGCCCGAATTTTATAATTCTTCGCCATAATTTAGCTAAATGAAAACATTGCAACAAGAAAATTGCTATTTCAAGTGTAGTAGGTATTCTAGAATCAAGCTTATGTAGCTTACAATATACAACGTATTCATTGAAATGACAACCAAAATTGAATGTTTATTAACTGACTGGTACCACGTTTTTGTCACTTTTGCATGTCTAATGCTAAAATTATCCATAGTGTAGATCCTAAAGCATGAATATGAATGTTTTAACAAAAATATCCATTTCAAGAATAGGTAAAATCTCAGTTTATTTTTGTAAAAAATTATATAAATATTTGCTTCCGCGCCCGTATTTTATAATTCTTCATCATATTTCAGCTAAAGGAAAACATTGCAACAAGAAAATTGCTATTTCAAGTGTGGTAGGTATTCTAAAATCCGGCCAATGTAGCATACAATATACAACGTATTCATCTAGAATAGGTAAAAGCTAACATTATTTTTTTTAAAAATAATTTAAATATTTGCTTCCGCGCCGAATTTTATAAAACTTTATCATACTTTAGCTAAAAGAAAACATTGCAACAAGAAAATTGCTATTTTAAGTGTGGTAGTTATTCTAGAATCCAGCTCATGTAGCTTACAATATACAACGTATTCATCAAGAATAGGTGAAATCTGACTTTATTTTTATAAAAAATAATATAACTATTTGCTTCCGCGACCGAATTTTATAACTCTTCATCATATTTTAGCTAAAAGAAAACATTGCAACAAGAAACTTGCTATTTCAAGTGTGGTAGGTATTGTAGTATCCAGCCCATGTAGCTTACAATATACAACGTATTCATCAAGAATAGGTAAAATCTGACTTTATTTTTGTAAAATATCATATAAATATTTGCTTCCGCGCCCGAATTTTATAATTCTTTATGATATTTTAGCTAAAAGAAAACATTGCAACAAGAAAATCGTTATTTCAAGTATGGTAATTATTCTAGAATCCAGTCCATGTAGCTTACAATATACAACGTATAAATCAAGAATAGGTAAAACTGACTTAATTTTTGAAAAAAATCATTTAAATATTTGCTTCCGCGCCCGAATTTTATGATTCTTCGCCATTATTTAGCTAAAAGAAAACATTACAACAAGAAAATTGCTATTTTAAGTGTGGTAGGTATTCTAGAATCTAGCCCATGAAGCTTACAATATACAACATATTCATCCAGATTAGGTAAAAGTTGACTTTATTTTTGTAAAAATCATTTAAATATTTGCTTCCGCGCCCGAATTTTATGATTCTTCGCCATTATTTAGCTAAAAGAATACATTGCAACAAGAAAATTGCTATTTTAAGTGTGGTAGGTATTCTAGAATCCAGCCCATGTAGCTTACAATATACAACTTATTCATCCAGAATTGGTAAAATCTGACTTTATTTTTGTAAAAAATCATATAAATATTTGCTTCCGCGCCCGATTTTTATAATTCTTCATCATATTTTAGCTAAAAGAAAACATTGCAACCAGAAAATTGCTATTTCAAGTGTAATAGGTATTCTAGAATCCAGCCCATGTAGCTTACAATATACAAAGTATTCATTAAAATAACACCTGAAAATTGAATGTTTATTATCTGATTGGTACCACGTTTTGGTCACTTTTGCATGTCCAATGCTTAAATCCATCCATAGTATAGATCATAAAGCATGAATATGAATGTTTTACAAAAATATCCATTTCAAGAATATGTAAAATCTGACTTTATATATGTAAAAATCATATAAATATTTGCTTCCGTGCCCGAATTTTATAATTCTTCGTCATATTTTAGCTAAATGAAAACATTGTTACAAGAAAACAGCTATTTCAAGTGTGATAGGTATTCTAGAATCCAGCTTATTTAGCTTACAATATACAACGTATTTATTAAAAAGACACCCGAAAATTGAATGTTCATTATATGATTGGTACCACGTTTTCGTCACTTTTGTATGTCTACTGTTTAAAACCATCCATAGTATAGATAAAGATCCTAAAGCATGAATATGAATGATTTAACAATAATATCCATTTTAAGAATAGGTAAAATCTGACTTTATTTTTGTAAAAAATTATATAAATATTTGCTTCCGCACCCGAATTTTATAATTCTTCATCATATTTCAGCTAAAAGAACACATTGCAACAAGAAAATTGCTATTTCAAGTGTGGTAGGTATTGTAGAATCCAGCTCATGTAGTTTACAATATACAACGTATTAATCAAGAATAGGTAAAATCTGACATTATTTTTGTAAAAAATCATATAAATATTTGCTTCCGCGCTCGAATTTTATAATTCTTCACCATATTTTTGCTAAAAGAAATCATTGCAACAAGAAAATTGCTATTTCAAGTGTGGTAGGTATTCCAGAATCCAGCCCATGTAGCTTACAATATACAACGTATTCATCCAGAATTAGTAAAATCTGATCAAATTTTTGTGAAAAATCATATAAATATTTGCTTCCGCGCCCGAATTTTATAATTTTTCATCATATTTTAGCTAAAAGAAAACATTGCAACAAGAAAATTGCTATTTCAAATGTGGTAGGTATTCTAGAATCCAGCCCATGTAGCTTACAATATACATCGTATTTATCTAGAATAAGTAAAAGCTGACATTATTTTAGTAAAAAATAATATAAATAAATACTTCTGCGCCCGAATTTTATAATTCTTTATAATATTTTAGCTTAAAGAAAACATTGCAACATGAAAATTGCTATTTTAAGTGTGGTAGTTATTCTAGAATCCAGCCCATGTAGCTTACAATATACAACGTATTCATCAAGAATAGGTAAAACCTGACTTTATTTTTGTAAATATTCATATAAATATTTGCTTCCGCGCCCGAATTTAATAATTCTTAATTATATTTTAGTTAAAAGAAAACATTGCAACAAGAAAATTGCTATTTCAAGTGTGGTGGGTATTCTAGATTCCAGCTCATGTGGCTTACAATATGCAACGTATTTATTAAAATGACATCCGAAAACTGAATGTTTATTATGTGACTGGTACCACGTTTTGGTCACTTTTGCATGTCCAATGCTAAAATTCTCTATAGTATAGTTCCTAAAGCATGAATATGAATGTTTTAACAAAAATATCTATCTCAAGAATAAGTAAAATCTGACTTAATTTTTGTAAAAAATCATATAAATATTTGCTTCCGCGCCCGAATTTTTTAATTATTTATCATATATAAGCTAAAAGAGAACATTGCAACAAGAAAATTGCTATTTCAAGTGTGGTAGGTATTCTAGAATCCAGGCCATGTAGCTTACAATATACAACGTATTTATCAAGACAAGCTAAATTCTGACTTTATTTTTGTAAAAAAATCATATAAATATTTGTTTGCGCGCTCGAATTTTATAATTCTTTGCCATATTTTAGCTAAAAGTAAACATTGCAATAAGAAAATTGCTATTTCAAGTGTGGTAGGTATTCTAGAATATAGTCCATGTAGTTTACAATATACAACGTATTCATTAGGAGTAGGTAAAATCTGACTTAATTTTTGTAAAAAATCATATAAATATTTGCTTGCGCGCCCGGATTTTATAACTTTTCATCATATTTTAGCTAAAAGAAAACATTGCAACAAAAAAATTGCTATTTCAAGAGTGGTAGGTATTCTAGAATTCAGCCCATGTAGCTTACAATATACAACGTATTCATCAAGAATAGGTAAAATCTGACTTTATTTCTGTAAAAAATAATATAAATATTTGCTTCCGCGCCGGAGTTTTATAACTCTTTATCATATTTTAGCTAAGAGAAAACATTGCAACAAGATAATTGCTAGTTCATGTGTGGAAGGTATTCTAGAATCTAGCCCACGAAGCTTACAATATACAACGTATTCATTAAAATGACACCCGAAAATTGAAAATTTATTATCTGATTGGTACCACGTTTTGGTCACTTTTGTATTTCCTATGCTTAAAACCATCCATAGTATAGATCCTAAAGCATTAAATTGAATGTTTTAACAAAAATATATATTTCAAAAATAGGTAAAATCTGACTTTATTTTTGTAAAAAATCATATAAATATTTGCTTTTGCGCCCGAATTTTATAATTCTTCATCAAATTTAGTTAAAGGAAAACATTGCAAAAAGAAAATTGCTAATTCAAATGTGGTAGATATTCTAGAATCCAGCCCATGTAGTTTACAATATACAACGTATTCATCAAGAATATAAATCATATAAATATTTGCTTCCGCGCCCGAAATTTATAATTTTTTATCATATTTTAGGTAAAAGAAAACATTGCATCAAGAAAATTGCTATTTTAAGTGTGGTAGGTATACTAGAATCCAGCCCATGTAGCTTACAATATACAACGTATTCATTAAAATGACACCCGAAAAATGAATGTTTATTATCTGATTGGTACCACATTTTGGTCACTTTTGCATGTCCAATGCTAAAATTTTCCATAGTATAGATCCTAAATCATGAATATAAATGTTTTAACAAAAATATCCATTTTAAGAATGGGTAAAATCTGACTTTATTTTTGTAAAAAATCATATAAATATTTGCTTCCGCGCCCGAATTTTATAGTTCTTCATAATATTTTAGCTAAAAGAAAACATTGCAACAAGAAAACTGCTATTTCAAGTGTGGTAGGTATTCGAGAATCCAGCCCATGTAGCTTACAATATATAACGTATTCATAAAAATGACACCCGAAAATTGAATGTTTATTATCTGATTGGTACCACGTTTTGGTCACTTTTGCATGTCCAATGCTTAAATCCATCCATAGTATAGATCATAAAGCATGAATATGAATGTTTTACAAAAATATCCATTTCAAGAATATGTAAAATCTGACTTTATATATGTAAAAATCATATAAATATTTGCTTCCGTGCCCGAATTTTATAATTCTTCGTCATATTTTAGCTAAATGAAAACATTGTTACAAGAAAACAGCTATTTCAAGTGTGATAGGTATTCTAGAATCCAGCTTATTTAGCTTACAATATACAACGTATTTATTAAAAAGACACCCGAAAATTGAATGTTCATTATATGATTGGTACCACGTTTTCGTCACTTTTGTATGTCTACTGTTTAAAACCATCCATAGTATAGATAAAGATCCTAAAGCATGAATATGAATGATTTAACAATAATATCCATTTTAAGAATAGGTAAAATCTGACTTTATTTTTGTAAAAAATTATATAAATATTTGCTTCCGCACCCGAATTTTATAATTCTTCATCAAATTTAGTTAAAGGAAAACATTGCAAAAAGAAAATTGCTAATTCAAATGTGGTAGATATTCTAGAATCCAGCCCATGTAGTTTACAATATACAACGTATTCATCAAGAATATAAATCATATAAATATTTGCTTCCGCGCCCGAAATTTATAATTTTTTATCATATTTTAGGTAAAAGAAAACATTGCATCAAGAAAATTGCTATTTTAAGTGTGGTAGGTATACTAGAATCCAGCCCATGTAGCTTACAATATACAACGTATTCATTAAAATGACACCCGAAAAATGAATGTTTATTATCTGATTGGTACCACATTTTGGTCACTTTTGCATGTCCAATGCTAAAATTTTCCATAGTATAGATCCTAAATCATGAATATAAATGTTTTAACAAAAATATCCATTTTAAGAATGGGTAAAATCTGACTTTATTTTTGTAAAAAATCATATAAATATTTGCTTCCGCGCCCGAATTTTATAGTTCTTCATAATATTTTAGCTAAAAGAAAACATTGCAACAAGAAAACTGCTATTTCAAGTGTGGTAGGTATTCGAGAATCCAGCCCATGTAGCTTACAATATATAACGTATTCATAAAAATGACACCCGAAAATTGAATGTTTATTATCTGATTGATACCACGTTTTGGTCACTTTTGCATGTCCGGTGCTTAAAACCATTCATAGTATAGATCCTAAAGCATGAATATGAATGTTTTAACAAAAATATCCATTTCAAGAATAGGAAAAATCTGACTTTATTTTTGTAAAAAATCATATAAATATTTGCTTCCGCGCCTGAATTTTATAATTCTTCATCATATTTTAGCTAAAACAAAACATTGCAACAAGAAAATTTCTATTTCAAGTGTGGTAGGTAATCTAGAATCCAGCCTATGTAGCTTACAATATACGACGCATTCATCAAGAAAAGGTAAAATAAGGCTTTATTTTTGTAAAAAATAATATAATTATTTGCTTCCGCGCCCGAATTTTTAATTTTTTATTATATTATAGCTAAAAGAAAACATTGCAACAAGAAAATTGCTATTTCAAGTGTGGTAGGTATTCTAGAATCCAGCCCATGTAACTTACAATATACAACGTATTCATTAAAATGACAACCGAAAATTGAATTTTGAATAAAAGATGTTTGTTGGACTTTCATTGTCTTTATTTTAAAATATCACAACGTTTCGATTAGTACAATCTCTTATCGTTTACACTTGATAACGATTAGAGATTGTACTAATCGAAACGTTGTGATATTTTAAAATAAAGGCAATGAAAGTCCAACAAACATGTTTTATTCAAAATCAACCATTGTCTACAACCTTCAAACAAACGAAAATTGAATGTTTATTAGCTGACTGGTACCACGTTTTGGTCACTTTTGCATGTCCAATGCTTAAAACAATCCATTGTACAGATCCTAAAGCATGATTATGAATGTTTTAACAAAAATATCCATTTCAAAAATAGGTAAAATCTGACTTTATTTTTGTATAAAATCATATAAATATTTGCTTCCGCGCCCGAATTTTATAATTCTTTATCATATTTTAGCTAAAAGAAAACATTGCTACAAGTAAATTGCTATTTCAAGTGTGGTAGGTATTCTAGAATCCAGGCCATGTAGCTTACAATATACTACGTATTCATCAAGAATATGTAAAATCTGACTTTATTTTTGTTAAAAAATCATATAAATATTTGCTTCCACGCCCGAATTTTATAATTCTTTATCATATTTTAGCTAAAAGATAACATAGCAAGAAGAAAATTGCTATTTCAAGTGTGGTAGGTATTCTAGAATCCAGCCCATGTAGTTTACAATATACAACGTATTTATTAAAATGACACCCGAAAATTAAATGTTTATTGTCTGATTGGTAAAATGTTTTGGTCACTTTTACATGTACAATGCTTAAAACTATCCATAGTATAGATCCTAAAGCATGAATATGAATGTTTTAACAAAAATATCCATTTCAAGAATAGGTAAAATCTAACTTTATTTTTGTAAAAATCATATATGTATTTGCTTCCGCGCCCGAATTTTATAATTCTTTATCATATTTCAGCTAAAAGAAAACATTGCTATAAGAAAATTGCTATTTCAAGTGTGGTAGGTATTCTAGAATCCATCCCATGTAGCTTACAATATACAACGTATTCATCAAAAAAAGATAAAATCTGACATTATATTTGCAAAAAATCATATAAATATTTGCTTCCGCGCCCGAATTTTATAATACTTCATCATATTTTAGCTAAAAGAATACATAGCAAGAAGAAAATTGCTATTTCAAGTGTGGTATGTTTTCTAGAATCCAGCACATGTATCTTACAATATACAACGTATTCATCAAGAAAACGTAAAATCTGACTTTATTTTTGTAAAAAATCATATAAATATTTGCTTCCGCGCCCGAATTTTATAGTTTTTCATCTTATTTTAGGTAAAAGAAAACATTGCATCAAGAAAATTGCTATTTTAAGTGTGGTAGGTATACTAGAATACAGTCCATGTAGCTTACAATATACAACGTATTTATAATAATGACACCTGAAAATTGAATGTTTATTATCTGATTGGTACCACGATTTGGTCACTTTTGAATGTCCAATGCTTAAAACCATACTTAGTATAGACACTCTGAGATAGCGCGT